>JAFEME010000103.1:0-70098 GCA_018831755.1 Niveomyces coronatus | reverse complement strand
GGTCGAATGAGAGCTGGGTCGACACGATCGGGATGATTAGTCGTCATGAAAAGCACTCGACTGTCGTCAGCAGCTACTCCATCGATCGCATTGAGAAGTGCAGACAGCGTGACGCAATTGCCGCTGGTTTTCTTTTCAATCGTAGTGTCATTGTCAACCCTACTTTTGGCGGATTCAACTGCGTCGATATCTTCCAGAAGAACGACACATTGAGGTGGCAACTTCCTTAATAATTCTTGAAGTTTCGCATCGCTAAGGTTGTGGAGGTTGATGGTGTACACGTCCAGGTTGAACCGTCCGGCCACCGCCAAGCTAATGCTTGACTTGCCAGTGCCTGGCTTGCCATGGAGCAAGTAACCTCGACGGTATGCTAGGTTATGCGCATCATACCATGCTCTTACCTCAGGGTCGAGGTACTCCTCAACGTCTTCCAAAAGGTCTGTTTTCATAGCCGTTGGAAGTATGACAGTGTCCATTGGTCGCTGAACTTGCCTCTTCGCGAGTTTCCAGCTGTCGCCGCCGTTCACGTACACTGCTGTCTTCCCAACTGCTTTCATTTCGTACGCGGTTTTGCAGTCGTCCATAAACTCTTCCAGTATCTTTGGAGAAGTGCTAAAGCCGCCTAAGAGAAGTTTTTGCCCCCTCCACGATACCTCTTCTGTGGTGCGCACAAACAGAAGATGATGCTTGTACCAGAAGTATTTGCTGACATTCCATGGCATATGCTTGAGTCGTTTCGAGCTTTCCCTTTCCTGAGACGAATGGAATGCGACGATAGAAGATCCGACCGTCGAAGCGAATGGTTGCGATTCTATCCAGCTGAGTAGTATGTCGTGAGTGTCATCAGTAGATATCGTCTTAGTGTACACTGCGAGCGATTAATATTGTGCAACTAAGAGGACTGAATCTTTGACGAACAAAAATGGCTCTCGAGAACTGTTTTAGCATGCTTATAGATGTATTTGACCATAAACATGGCCAAACCGACGGCGCAGAGAAGCTGGGCTCCGAAACCAAGATGATTGTTTCCTGATGCAAAAGGATGGATATAGCCCAAAGCAACACTCAGGCCGGGGAAGAAGGCATCCAGGAAGGATACCTGGGAGTAGAGAGTGCCAAAGACGTCGGACGACATGTTGTCACTCGTGAAGGTGGCGCAATGAAACGCGTGTGTAATCAATATAAAAGAACTTGTTAGTCGAAGCACTGCTTTAACATAGAATCGATGCTCTATACGTCGTGGGCTTTATATACACCGGCCAAATGAAAGACACCCAGTCCACAATGCGCCGTAAGGCAAGCTACACTCGATCGAGAAATGATTACCACTTCTCATGCTCCCCTCGTTTCGGTGGTCATCGATGGAGAGGCCTGCATTTAGAGCTGAAAGCGATGCATTTTAGTAAGACATTGCTGTACGCCGAACAACATCCTTGCTGTGTACTCGGCTGGGGTATCGACAAGGTTCGCGGGCCGGACCGCCAGTTTATGCGGCGTTCGTGCCCCTTTAACAAGACTAGTGCCGCGATAAATGCTTAGCTGTGGCGGCTTCTTTATTACTACTGCCTTCCTCGCTGACGTTTACTTTGTTTCATCCTTTGTCACTAGCTTTGTTGCTACCTTTGTTATACGCTTTGTCACATTCTCCCTCGGTCTATTTACTTTGCCTTCTACTTTATCATCAAGTTTGTCATTTACTTTGCGTCCCATCATGCCTTCTGAACGACCGAGGAAAAAACCAAAATGCTGGCAAGCGAAGAATCCAGACGACGTCTGGAAGCTAGTCAAGCTGGAAGCAGCTGAAATTGATCGCGCAGGAAAATTGAATCGACATCAAGAAGACCGGCTACTGGCAGCTCAAAAGTATCTTGCAGGACTGAGTCGGGACGAAAAAGACCGACTACTGGCTGCCAAAGAATATGTGCAACATGTCAGTGCACCTTTACATCGTTCGAACAAATACGGAAGCTTTATCATTCAACTGCAACAAGAATGCAATTCAACAATGCAGCTTCTGTATACTGCTATTATCCGGAAGAACTGGCTGTATCACATGCACATAGCAGATATTCCGAAGCTGGTCGGACATCTGATTGACAAGCAATCTGCTCTCAATTTGAAGACTAACATTTTAACGAATCTTGCAGGCGTTCATTTGTCGTAAGGTGAGTGCTCTCAGCCCAACATTCCCACAACTCTCACCGACTGACGCATTCAACTAGAAACTGAGGCGAGTGCCCGAACAGAGAGATATATCTGCGCCAACGTCACAGCTCAACATGTAGCTCACACATCGAGACATGAAATTACAGGGAAGAGCCGTGGGAACGCCGGGCCTGAAATGTTCATGGCGGAGCAACCACCTTCTGGCCGCCCATCTGCGATCACCACACAACCGAGATCGCCAGGCATGCACCTTGTTCCAGGACAAGAATGCTCTGTGGTCTGGTCACTGAGAGGCATCACCGCTTGCTTAGGTGAACAATTTGCCAAAGCGACTAGTGGTTGTGAAGGCTGCGAGATAAAAATGTTTTTCCCAGAGTCAGGGCTTGTTGACTGCATGATCAATATTCCTCTGAATTTATCTAGAGCAATTCGCCTTGCACAGGCACTATCTGGCGTTGCAGTACGTTCGATAGACGAAAGACCACCTCTCCCAGATACCGAGGAAAGAACTCTGTATAGGTGCGAAAGAGGTGGAGGCGGCATTTGGCAGCGGTTCACTTGTGACACTATAGCTGAGGCTCTCGGATTGACACTCCGTGAGTACGTCGACGCGGCTCCAGGTCGGCGCGAAGAGTTGCGCCATGGGATGCAGCGATACACAGACGCTATATCGGTGTCCACATCGAGAGAGTATCCGAGTCTCAGCATTGCTGTTGGCACATCTGCAGCCACAAAAATTCGCCAGTGTTTGGAAAGCCTCGCATAAACTATAACGAATTCACTACTCTTGAAAGACTTGCCCGCCATAAATATAGAGCTCTCCATCCTCTTCCAAAAGGCCCTTTCCCGTAACGTATTCGCGCCATACTTTAAGCGCTTTTTGATCCGTTACGACGGCGTTCTTCCAGTATATCATCTTGTTTCGACCATAGTATGTGTCTGCGGGTACTTTGTTGTCTACCCAGGCAATCTTTTCGCTCTCCTTGTTACTTAAAGTTTCGGGTTTGAAGGCCTGTCTTTCTTATCAGCGCGGCGGTGATTGCGATGCAAATACTACATACCATTCTTTGAATTCACGGTGGCCACTAGATTTGGATTTCGCTACGTGCGGCCATGGCAAAGTCTTGCTTTGCGACTTGGTTAAATTTGGTTAAAATTTGGTTGTAGCTTTGGGTAGCAGACAGGTTTCCGACTTGATTGGACTGAGGGGCTGACTTAACATGTGACTGTGCACGTGCATGTACCCACTACCGAGGTAGGCCTTTGCGCAAGGCATACTTCGAGATTTCAGCACACTGTAATCTTTCGCGAAGCACTCCCGTCGTTTTGCATTGATAGGGGCGCAATGTATTGCGATAGGCAGCTTTTTTCAGTCGCCAGGTGTGGTGATGTCCAGTCTAGTGTGCTCTGCGACATCTCCACTTTTCTGCGTCTTGTTTTCGCATCCCGACCTTCAAAAAGAAACAAATGCTGAGCTCATCTTTGGTGGATGAGGTCGACCTTCTCCTTCCCAGGTACCATCTCCCTGTGCACACGGAACCAAAACCGATGCTTCGGCACGAAATAATAGTGATGATAAAAATATCAGAAACAGTAATAAGCTACCTTCTCATGAGGCTAAGTAGGAACAGCCGACCTAAGCCAGTGTTATCTAGCTTTATACAACGGGTTTGCGTGGTACCGGATTGCTGGCTTACATTATTCTTGTATGCTGGCGAGGAAGAGCCTTGTATTGCTCTCAGCGAGCATCGCTCAGTTGGATTGAATGCGCATCCGCTCGAGTATGCGACGGCCACCCTCTCTGTCGCTAACCTAGCCCGTCAAGAAACTAGAAAGGGGCCCAAAGAGGTCAGAACGGTGGTAACAAAGTGACTAGTAAAGTGAATAACAAAGTGTATAGTATAGTGGCCAGCAAAATGCAGTTCATCAGGCTGGTTGACATGCCGTATATAACACGGCTGCGAGTGTAATACCCCACTAACCAGCGGTACGGGCCAGGCTTCGCGGCGGAGATTCATATTGGTGAATGATAGTAACATGGGTCTCTCCATCAATGACCGCCGGACAGGACCGCATTTGAAAGATGTTTATCGTTCCTCGATCAAGTATAGTCTCTCTAATTTGTGTACACTGAAGTCTCACATTGTGCTGTATAAATGATTTAGCGATGAGTAGACTATCAATTTGGCCTTTTCTCTCGCACTTTTCATAGCCAAACTCCATATCACATCCATATACACGATTAATAAACGTCCTTAATAAAATGACACTTAAGGTCCCCGACACTTGAAACGACGTTGTCGGTAAGTTGCCATGTTGTAAGCCTTTACGCCGGTATTGCCCTCAAGTTGACTGAGTAAGCTGTAGATACTCTGCCACTTTGTGGTGCACCTGGCATCAAAGAAAATCGCAGTTCATCAGTCCATAGCTGGAGACTTCGGTGCGAAATGCTTCTTAACGATGTGCGGCGACTGCGTATCACAGTCGCCGACTTTGTCGAATCCCCTGCTGTTGCAGGTGTTACACGCCTCCTCCCACTCTCGGATAGCATTGGAGCATTACACGGTGAGATATCACCCGACTCCTACAACTTGTCACGGCCGAAGACTATTAAATTCACTGCCCAGGAGAGGGCTTTTGGTAAACTGGCACTTAATTTGTGGTTTGACAGAGACGCAAAGAACGAGAGATTATCCGTCCTCCAGGCTAACAAAGAGAGTCTTGAAGAGAGCGCAATTGAGGACGATGATGATTCGGCTGACTGGGAAGATTCGATAGCACAGAGCTACGGAGCCGACTTGGACGATAAGCTGTTCCAACGTGTCGAACCCGTCAGAAAACTTGTCTCCTGCCCCTCTCTTATTACTCTAGGGCTGGCCAAATCCAAAAAAGAGCACCAAATGGCTTCTGGCAAGGCAGTTTCTCGTTCTATATCCAAGGCCAATGAATTCGACCGGAGACGTGTAGCCAATTGTTCTGAAAAAAGCCCGCTGAGACTTCCACCCACGGCTCAGGACACCACAACCTCAGCCGGCCATATGCAAGCAGGAGCAATTCTTTCACGGTCAAGGATACGCCGAAACATACTTGTCAACGAGCTTACAGAGAAGCTTTGCTACCAAATTCTTCAGCACCGCCGGCAACAGACGTCAGTTGCTGATGCCGTTCGTCAACGCAGACACAATTCCCGCGATGGTTTCAAACTCAATTCGTCTTCACAAGAGCCCCGCAAGAT
Organism: Niveomyces coronatus; assembly: GCA_018831755.1. Classification (NCBI taxonomy): domain Eukaryota; kingdom Fungi; phylum Ascomycota; class Sordariomycetes; order Hypocreales; family Cordycipitaceae; genus Niveomyces; species Niveomyces coronatus. The sequence continues at coordinate 64,697 of JAFEME010000103.1, read as the reverse complement.
GCAGAACGAGACGAGCCACGATAGCAACTGGGACTTGTACTTCATTAGCAATGCCTTTGACAGTTATCATACTAAATGCTGGTAATCGCGAGTCAAATAGAAGTGATACCATGTTCTGCAAAAATGGACGAGGGGGTGTGTGTATTGAGGCGAAGCTTAGCCGTTTTTCTTTATTCCCTTTTTTTTTCGCGCATTATAAGAGTATCAAATACGTGCGCACACTTTTTGCAGTGCGAATAGCAGGCCATAATGGCCCCATTAAAAAACACACAAAAGCTCGCATTCATTATGCTATGAGTTAAAGCGAGATTCATGATGAGATTGCTTCTGTATAAAAATGCTGCGACTATCCACTGTTTGCAAACTGGTGACATACAAGCTCCCCTAACAGCCACTCTTCTCCACTCACAATCCCAGGTCTAGTCTTCGCGACTCCCTGTGCCACGTATCGGAGCCCAGAAGCTTCATAACCAACTCTTGAGCTTCCTGGATAGCATCATCTCCCACCAAGCGGCCAAGTGGTAACCAAGTTGGTTCCCAGTGGACTTCGCATTCGATAGCCCCACTCGCCGCCCGGCGTGCCCCGCCTAAGCGCATGAAATTGTACGCCAGGTGGCTGCTCGTTGAAGCACATTTCTTCCGCACGCCTCCCCTGACTTGAGTGTGATTTTTTTTCTTGTTGCATCGGATCTTGACCGGCATGGCATCCACCTTTGTTTGCTTATTCACACGTTGATCGTCGTGAATGTGGGTGTCGGGCACTACCGTGATGTTATCTTCTCATGCGTTGTTAGTTGATCAGAGCCCCGATTGGTGTTTGAGTATTGACTACCTTCACTGCCTGGTCTGTTGGAGTTAATGGGCGGCGCCAGCCTAGACGGGCTACCCATTACCTGCTTGTATTTGGCCATGATCGCTAGAATGCGATCTTCTTCGTCGCCATAGGGACTCGTGGTGCCTCCTGTAGCATGTGACGATGAATGGGATTGGTACGAAACATCAGACTCGATATCCCAGAAATCATCGTCATCTGCCGGCATGTCCAAGGCACTATTGGTGGAATCTTTGACACTCGGTCGTGCAGAAACCAAAAGCGAAGAGCCTGTCGATGGGCTGTATTTTTCGGACGAATAGTCCTTGGAGTGTGCGTCAGAGAAGCCCATTTTGCTCGGTAGCACTTTGATGTGACGGAGAGATTTACAAAGGAAGATGGGAGGACCTTGCCATCTACTTATACTCGCATACAGTGGCTAAATGTCCGCCGGTCCCGCCTCAGGTCATGCGCTGTCCTTTGATGTCATGACTGTTGGAGCATGAGCGGTGTGCAGCCGGTACTGCAGCTCTGTTGAATCACAAATCCAGAGTTTCAAGGCTCCGCATATAATGAAGAACTGCCAGCTGCAAGGAAAAGAGGGTCGTTGTCCGTCACGCAGTCCGACAACTGCCGAAAACTCGCTGTCCGTATGCACTTTGCATCCACAGCTGATGTAAGAACGTATGGCGTCAGGGTGTGTTCAGCGCTCTCCACTCGGTCGCAGGTTGGCGGACCTTTATCGGCGACACTTGGCAGAACACAGCCGGCGCAAATCGTATTCGATGCAATCGAGCTTCCTTGATAGCCAATCGATGATATCCGCTGTCTCGCGCCGTGGAGCATGTGCGACCTAGCATCGTGATGTGATAATCAGCCGAAGTCAGCTTGGACACGTATCATTCGGAACATGCCCGAGCAGAGGCAGTGCATGATGGAACACGTCATTCCGCCGGACATGCCGTGGCTGGGCCTCGAGGAGCTGACACGGCAATGCATCCTTTGTCGTATTGTCGTATTCCTTGCGGGGGCCAGTTTCACCAGCGATGAGGCAAAGGGCAAGGCGATTCTTTATCTCGGTTGCTTTTCGTGAGACTCGACGGTATGTAATCAGCGACAAAATTTGGTAGAGGTCTTGATTGTTAGTTAAACGACGCTCAAGACAAAAGCAACGTTGGCAAGCGCAAACACGGTCTCGTCAACCGCATGATCACGGAGGGGAAGAAGGGGGTATTGCCCCTTGTGGAAACAGCTGACAGTGTTGGGAGACGGGTGAAGGGATGCTGCAGGTAGGCAAGGGGCGCAACGCAGCTAAGAGGAAAGAGAAGTGAGAGGGCATGAAAATGCCGGGCCGCAGACCTAGCGGTGGGTGGGTGGTTGCTGGTCTTATAGAAATCCGTAAAGCGGCAGGTCCAAAAGTGGGTACAAATGTCAGAAAGAGAAGGCGGTGGTGCGGGGCAGCCAATTTGCAAGCAGCAACTTTACGGCGGTAGTATTCCTAACTGAGAGGGCATGAAAGTGGCAGATTGATCAAAAATTGTCCATTTTCTCTAACTCTAATGGTGCCTTGGTCTTGTCTAATCCATGAACAGAGAATCCCTCGGTTTGGTTATTCTCCTCCTTAAGCGCACTGACTATTTAGACATTTCTGGTGGTCCTAAGCTTGCGCCTGAGCTCCTTTGCATCTTTTCTGTATTTCTCCGCCTGGCTGGTTTCGCCAAGCAGCTTACAGACTCGTATCAGGAGATCTTTAATCTCGACGTGTATCTCAGGGCTCGTTTTCCGTCGATCAGCCATAGCATCTCGCTCTTTCAGGCCGTCAAGCACCTCTTGCAAGTCATTGCGAAGCTCAGAGGGCTTTTCATAAGATTGATCGCCACGCTCGATAATGTCCACAAGATGTTTCATCATAAAAAAATCTTTGCGCTCGCCTTTTAACAATTTCTCCCATGACTTCGAGGTTTCTCCTTTGGCCTTGCTATTGGAAGAAGACTGACGTCCCATCGTGATACGGTGGCTCAATGACGAGGTCTGGCGTAGGTATAAAAGTTGGTAAAGCGGTGGTTAAAGATGATTGGTCGTGGTTGTCGATCTGTGGCTGGTTGATGATGAGAGACACTCTAGAAAGTTGTTCTGAGGAAAGCAAACGACATCTATTTATACTTAATTTTTCGGTGCGGAAAAGCGGTAGCAGTATTAGCATGCGAATGGTTCTCGTGTACTGATTCATCATTTAGATCCATAGAAAGGCATAGATACTGATTGTGATAAGCTACATATAATGAATGTGCATAAAAAGAACATGTTTGAAAAGGTTAGTTTCGATCTTTTGTTTTTAGTAGACGTCTTTCAGTCCTGTGTATTTCTTAACGCTAACTTCAGGGTTTAACAGTCGCTTCGTACCGTTTACTTTTTCGTTCAATCAAAGGCAATGTTGGCTTCGTTGGCCTCCTATTAAGCCTTGAAGCCTTTGAGCAATAATCCCCCGTTGTAGTAGAAGTTCGAATCCTGATCCTGGGATTATACTATGCTATTATAACCTTGAACCCTTTGAAGCATCAGCAGTGGACACTACCGCTCATACTGTCACTGTCAAGAAGGGAACGTAGCCGCCTTTGACTTTCGTTCAACAGAGTCGTCTCATTAACAGTATCAATGTACTCTTTTCTATGTCGAATTCTCTAAAAAGAACGCTTTCGACGCCCGTGTCGTCTATCAGCATGTTCCTTCGACAACCCTTTGATTGGCCTTCTTCGTAACCGGCTCTTTTTGCATATTCTTTTGCGAGTCCCGCACTTGCTAAGTACTTTTCGCGCCGCTTGTGAGAGTATGAACGCAAGAATTTCGAAGTTTCGTTGTGGAAAAACTCTGCTTATCTCTGTTAAATTCGGTATATGGCAGTATAAGCGTTTGCATCTATTCAGCTTTGTACAAGGTCTATTGAGAACAGGTAGACATGTGCTTGTTGTTCCCGCTTACTCACCTCTACCTATGGCATATACAACTAGCTCTCGCGATGTTGCATGCGTAGCTTTCACTCCGCCCCTCTCGAGCCCGTATTCAGGCCATGAGCGCGGTCGTCATTATTAGGATCAGCAACCCTCCATCGGGAAAAGTGCCGATTAGAAGGCAATTTACGCAGAAGTTATCAAAATGTTAATCCCTGAACAGTTCCCGAGGTATCTCCAAATTATGAAAGGGTTTGATGCGACAGATTCCTTAAGTTGAGTGAACTCATCAAGGCAAAGGACCTCATGTTAGGCGCTCACCATCTCCAGATGTAACGTTCTCACTCTCAGCCGTGCCCTTGATCTTTGAAGCGGATTCCTTTTGAAATAAATATTTTATGCACTTACATCTACCCAGATCCTCAGTCAAAACGACTTAATTGATCTAAAGAAGCATCACTACCATTACCCTTATCACTGGTACATACCACCGTATGTTGAGGGGATAGAAGGGCATGTCAATCAAGGACAATTATACGGCCGATGTTCACTAAAAGTTTAACAAGAGATTTTCTTTGCACTCGATTGTAGGGACTTGCTTTATATATGAAGCGGCTTTTAAGTGAACACGTTGTCAACAGCAATCCTACTTGAGTTGCATTCAATAATATGGAAAGTACCGAAATGATCAGCTTTAGAAATTTGACTCCTCACTGACTCAATACCGGGCCTGCTCAATATACTGTTGTAGCCTAGCCACTCGTGCCTTGTTCCACTTGCGATACTCCCAGAGCTGAATCGCAGGAGGATCCTCACTGAGAGTCAGCCTCTCCGAGTTGAGCACATCCAGGACTTGTTTCTTATTCTCCACGGGAATACCCGTTTCTCTACAGCAAGCCTCCAGTTGTGTCATGAAACGAGCATCCCAAGTCGCAAACTGTTTTTCGTCCGGCTGCGTTTCCAGCCTTTCTCGCATGGAGCGGAAGATGGCCGACGTGTCGAGAGCGTCACAGATGAGCAACATGGCGCGGCGATACTCTTTCTTTTCGATTACGGCGTCGATGTTGGACACATCTTCTTTGACCATGCGTCTGTGAGTCATGACAAGTGGCGTGCGCACGTGGTTTTCGTCAAGATCTTGCCATTCTGAGTGGCAAGATGTCCTGGTGTCTCTGTTCGAGAGGCGGTGGGCTTTGTTGTATGTGCTGCTTCTGCTGAGGACTTCTGGCCTGTTGAGATCGGCAAGGATGTTGTCGATGGTGTCGTTGGGGGCCATCTTCGCTACGAAGTCGACCAGATTGAAACGATATGCTCTTTTACACGTGGTTAGTAGAGTTTGTCGTAGATCAGTCACTATCGCACTGACATACACAGTTCTCCGGGAATATTATCCAGATATATAAGTAATAACCATGAGACAGCAATTTGCTGTCACATATCTGTAAACATTGAAGGACTTTGTGCTTTGTTCCAACCCTACAGTCTCACCAATCGCTTGCTTTCTTCATTATGTTTTGGATGCCTTACAGAGGAGAGTAATGTAAAGGCGACCAGGTTCAAGGAACAAAGAATGGTGATACTGACACAATTTATGCCGCAGAAGCGTCGCGAGAGCCCATTCGGAAGTAAAAGTAGAGAGCGTTGTTTTTGATCATTACTATCATTGTTGGCAATTTATCCTTATTGGAAGGTCATTCCCGTCTACTCGAGTCTTGAGTACATGACAGATCTCCAAGCGAGCCGTCTCAGACGCTGGCGTAGACAAAGCATTTTGCCCAGCGCGGCAGATCTAAGCTGTGCATTTGACAAAGACCGCGATCATGCCAATAAAGAGAAATTCTTCAAAAGCACTTTTGACATCAATGACCGGCAATGGAGTATCAAAGCTGATGCAGTAAACATAATCGCCATCTCCAGTCTATGCTTATCCCTTGAGATGGTTAGTGGGCTGCCGGTAATCATATCATAGTGTAAGGGCGAAATTATAATCATAGTATTTATGCTTGTATCTAAGTATCATCAGAGTACTCAAGGGCTAAGATGTGATTGCCAGTTTCGCATCACCGCTACAAATTCACCAAACTGACGTCCAAAACTCCTTCAGCCTGTCGCAAGTCGTCCATTACCTTGCCGTCAACATCACCCGCAATTCCTAAGATCATAAGCGCCTCATCCCCCACCTGAGACGAACCTGTTTCCGCAAGAGAATCTACCGATCTGCTAGGCCGGAGACTACCTTCCGTCGGGGTCCAGTCACCGCGATACTCGGCCCCCAATGCCGCGACTTGCATGAAACGGATATTGATGCCATGCGAGCCGAGCACGGAGCCGACACCACCAATCTTGCCCGGCTCATCATAGTTATGTAGTATGATGAGTGTCCCCTCTGGGTTGAACGTCGCGTCGAAGCGGTCCAGGCGTGAGATGTAGAGCCGCCTATTAGAGGCGTAGCCCTCGATGATCTGCGGGCCCGTCCCCGCCGCTCCACGGTTTGCGGGCTCACCACTGCTACTACCACTCGAATATGACTCGAGGGTAACGAGGTTGGCGTAGGTCTGGTTCTTGTCCGAGTCGTGCGCGTGCGTCTCGCTGATGGTGATACCCTTCTCCTTGGCGATGTGGGCGGCGTTGACAATGTTCACGTTGGAGTGGCTGAAGGAGGCGACGAGGCCCTTGACGAGGGCGGCGAGCAGCGGCTTGGTGTTGGGCAAACCGGCGAGCTCGCCGTGGTAGGTGAGCTCGAAGCGGCGGCCGCCGACCATGTTGATGCGGCCGCGGGCAAAGTGCTGCGAGTACAGGCGACCCATCTTCTCGACGAGCGATACAGACGGCTGCAGCTTGCGGTACTGCTCCGGCAGGATGATGGGCGCGTTGACGGCGCTCGTCGGCAGACCGCCGCGGAGGATCTCGAGCGTCTGTGTGCATACATCCATGGACACGTTCTCCTGCGCCTCGACGGTGGAGGCGCCGAGGTGAGGCGTGGCGACCACGCGGGGATGTCTCGCGAGGCTCGCAGCGACCGAGTCAGCAGCGGGGGGCTCCGATGTGAAGACATCGATGCCCGCGCCGGCGATCCAACCCTCGTCGAGGGCCTTGATCAGGGCGGCCTCGTTGTAGACGCCGCCGCGGGCAACATTGAGCACGCGCGCCGTCGGCCTCATGGTGCGCAGCTCCTTCTCGCCGACGAGGTCCATCGTGGTGGCGAGCAGCGGGGTGTGGATGGTCAGGAAGTCCACCTCGGGGAGCATCTCCGGCAGGCCGGCGACGAGCTCGACGCCGGCCTGGCGGGCCATGTCGGGGCTCGCGTAGGGGTCGACGGCGACGACGCGCATGCCGAGCCCCTTGGCCATGCGGGCCACGCTGAGGCCGACCTTGCCGAGGCCGACGATGCCGAGGGTCTTGCGGCCGACCTCGACGCCGACGAGCTGGCCGCGCTCCCAGCGGCCCGCCTTGACGCCGGCGTCGGCGCGCCCGACGTTGCGCGCCGTGGCGAGCAGCAGCGCGACGGTGTGCTCGGCGGCGGCGAGGATGTTACCCGAGGGCGAATTGATGACGATGATGCCGCACGCGGTGGCGGCGGGCACGTCGATGTTGTCGACGCCGACGCCGGCGCGCGCGACCACCCGCAGGGAGGCGGAGCCGGCGCGGAGCACCTCGGCGGTGACGCGGGTCTCGGAGCGCACGATCAGGCCCTGGTAGCTCGGGATGATGCGCAGCAGCTCGTCGGCGGGCAGGCCGGCGCGCGCGTCGACGTCGAAGTGCGGGGTGAGAAGGGCGAGGCCGTCGGGGGATACCTTTTCGGCGACGAGGATGCGGGGCCGAGCCGGCGATGCGGCGGGGGGCGGGGAAGGCGGGGTATCAGAGGCCATGGGGAAGGGAAGGTCAAGATTGAGGAATATTGTGTCTGCCGAGCGGAAAATTTGGAGAGAGCAAGAGAAGAGAAGAAGAATTTGTCGGGTTGGGTGTCGAATGATAAAGGCAGAGAGCGATACGGAATCAGAAGCACCACAGGCAAGGGTGTGGCTGTCTCACGCTCAGCCCAAGGCAGAGAGGGGGAAAACAGCGCCTTTATATGGGTTGCGGGATTTCATGTCTACTTGAGCTTGAACTCATGTTTTGCTGTCTCCTTTTTAGTTTGCAGATTTGCCTGCCGATGCATATCCATGCGCACAACCCTCCATGCAGACAGACTCGGCCATTCGACCCGCCTCATCATACCTTGATGGGCCTACATGGCGGTTCAGCAAGGTGAACACAGGAGACCTAACCCAGCGGCAAGAGACTGCATAGCTGGGTTGCGGATAGACATCCATACACAGCAGTACCTGCGAACAAAGACACAAACCCTTACTTTACTCTGGAGACCCTTACCCGGATGTAGGCTAGAGGGGCCCTGGGCTGACATTGGGGAGTCTGCTGCCGAAACAACCGTTGCAGTGCATCATTTATTGGCTCGGGTGGCTGTGAGGGTCACTTGTGCAACTCGATGGAGGCTTTGACATGGGCAACCGGCATTTCAGCTTGGGTACCTACCGGGGGCCGATTGATTGCTCTTGATGCTTACCCGACCGGGTGCAAGTGTGTGACATCATTCATTAGTACCCCGCTACCTCTCATAGATGTAAAGAAGGGAACACAATCTCTAGACTTTTCTCTCTTATTGTTGGTGGACGACGCACGCTTCCTAACAATAGGAGTTACGAGGGGGCCGGGGGAGTGTTTTTTGACTGCAAGCATGAACAAATGTCGGGGACCGCACGTCCGAGCGGATCAGAGTGAGGCTATGCGTGTTATTCGACATTGTGTCGTATGCTGTACGACGAAAGGCTCGGAACTGAGACTTGTACGCTGTAAAGTCGTGGCGCAAGTCTATTGTGATGAGGCCATGTACACATTGGGTCAATGCCCGCCGTTGACATGTATTTGCGAATTATTATTAGGAGAATGAATCCTAAATAATAAACAATTATTTCTCATTCTATCAGCACAGCAGTAAAGCCAGTGGATAGTTTTATAACCTTTATTTAGAAGTACCTTGCTGAACATAGTCTTTTTCCCCTCCACCTGGGCTCTTGTTACTGTACCTGTAGTGGCTACATTGTATTGTGTGTATAGACGACACGTTACACATGACCAAGGAAACGGGGAAAAAATCCATTACCGAGTAAGTGAGTAAATGGTGTGAGCTTATGAATCGAAATAATAAAAATAAATTCATCGGATTTTTCTTTTCAGACAGTAAATTTGATAAACCTCGTGACTAATCATCGGTCGCATACTTGGAGCTGTAGCGCACATTCTGAACCACCTCGATCCAGTAGCCATCAGGGTCGAGCAGGAAAGCAATGTTCTTCATGCGGCCATCCGTCAGCTTCTTCTTCCAGCTGCAACCCAGATCCTCGAAGCGCTTGCATGCCGCATCGAGGTCGTCGACGGAGATGCCTGTTTCATCCAGCCGCGTCAGCAAATTCTTTTCTTCTACCCGCATCATCACTCGTCATGTGCGTTGGTAGGACTTACAGATGTGGCCGAAGCCTTGGGGCTGGTCGTTGCCGTTGTGGTACTTGAAAGCCTCGTCTTTTTCGGTGCCGTAGTTCCAGGTGAGCTCGAGGATACCTTCGCGGTGGCTCGACTTGTCCTCGGCCGGCAGACCCTGATCGGCCGGATAGGCCAGGAAGTACAGATTGAAGCCGGCGGACTCGACTTCGGACTTGCGGATCAGCGACATGCCCAGGACGTCTTGGTAGAACTTGAGTGACTTTTCGGCATCTTTGACGCGAATCATAGTGTGGTTCTAGGGCAAGTGAAGATGTATCCGTCAGTGCAATCCTGATTACGATAGGATGACTCAAAGTCAAAATTTCTCACCATGCGATAGGTGCTGGGATCGGTCTCGGCTACATTCTCCGTCTCCTCGATGGGCTTCTGGCCAATGACCTCGACCCAGTAGCCATCCGGGTCAAGCACAAATGCAATATGCCTCATGCGACCATCCGTCAGCTTCTTCTGGAACTTGTACCCAGCATCCTCGATGCGCTTGCACGCGGCCTGCAGATTATCGACGCTGATGCAGGTGTGGCCGAAGCCCCGGTGCGGCTCCGTGTTTCCGTTGGCGACCTTGAAGTCGGGGTCGTTCTCGGTGCCATAGTTGTGCGTCAGCTCGATGATGCCCTCACGGTCGACAAACGCGTTGTCGTGAGAGACGGCCTTGGGGCTGTTGTACGCGAGAAAATACAGATCGAATTTGGCTTCCGGCTGCTGGATCTTCTTGATGACGCTCATTCCCAGGAACTCATAAAATTTGACTGCACATCGCTACGGTTAGAAGTGTTGACGGGACCAGCCAAAACGGCATGCACAGGATCGCTCAAGGTTACGACACACCCGACTCCTTCGGATCCTTGACCCGGATCCTGTAGAAACTGATTAGCAGACATGCACTTGTTTTCTGCGCGTCGGAACATCGATGCAGGAGCCATAGCCGCTTACATGGAGTGGTTGAATTTGTATTTGCCAGTATCCGTGGTGGTGGCCATTGTTGCGATTCGCAGAGCTGCTGATGCTTTGAGGCGACGGAAGTCGATGGTCAGTTCACGGACTCGGGCACCAATCTCGAGGGATACGAACTTGTGATTTTCAACTTGGCGTGTCTGTCGAGATTCTGTGGCGTGAGGTGATGCCCGACGAGTCGTAACCGCTGCACCGGTCGCAGAGGGTACATTAGGTAGGTCGAGCTGTCGATGATGATGTCAACCCCCGCATTGCAGAGAATGCCGAAGCCCGTCTAGAGCAGCGCTACTCGCCATAACTACCGGCCAGCGCTGACTTTTGATGGTGGTTTATAAACGATGAGGGACTGGTGTGAATCATTGATTATATGACTTTGCACTCAAGTGTTATTTTTTGCTTCGGAATTTATTTTTGCCTGGTTCCCCTCCTAAGTACAGAACTCAGAGGTTTCATTTATTTAATCTTAAATCAAGTTAGAGGAAATAGCCGCAAGACAGTGTGAAGATGGTGGGCTAGAGCGTTCTTAAAGGTTTCAAGGGTCCTCTTTCTCATACTCATGTTTCGAAGCAGAGCGACAGACCCTTTGAGCGATTCATGACGCGGAGAGCAACAAAAAACCCCCATTGTATCAAAGGCGGATACTCATTGGGTATTGCGCAGATTCATTAGCTAGAGACAATTGTAGCTGATGCACTCAGTGTGTCAGCACGCGCCTTACATAAAGTGCGGTAGGTACTGTACCATTTGGTCATCACTCCAACTTTACACAATACACTGTGCGATTTGGTCACAGTAATTCTAGATCTCGGCACAGTGAGAATACCCACGCAGAGAGTGGTGCACGTACTGTACTTTACAGCTACTGTGCAGCACTAATAAGGCCCGCCGTACTGTGATTGCCGTCGAAATGCTACAGTAGATACTGTGCCAGCCACCTTCCTACAGTAGTACTTAGTAACTCAACGCCCATATGTACAGTACCTCCTGGGTACATGCTAAACTAGCGGTTACTGTACTACATACACCACACCCCTCCGCGTCTCGACACTGTCGTGGCTTCACTTTATTTAAGATATGGATCATTGTCAGTGCCAGGTGTCCTCACAACCGCAATATTCAGAGTAGAGAATACGCTCTCAGGACTACATATATCCCCTCCGCTCTCTGAGCTCACATAATCATGCTTGCTACGCAACAGCGCGCTCCATCGTCTACAGTTTCCGAGATATAGCCTACCAGCGAACCCAACCCCGGGCGGGTGCCGTGGCACACAGATTGCCGTCCTCCCATTCTACCGAGTTGCACTGGTGTACAGTGTCAGTACGCTTGACGGGAAGCCACATCACCGCAATATCCGCAAGCCGTCATTCGCTCTCGACCTCTGGCTATGGGCCCCGACTCAGTATCGCACGAGGCAGCCGCTGGCTTGGTGCCTTCCCGCGCTCACAACCCCGGCCGCCCATCGAAATCAAGATCTCTCTCCGACGGCGGAGGCACGTCTTCCAAGCTCTTCCCATCGCCGCACATAACCGAGTCGACGCGTCAAACCTCCAAGGACGATCGCGATCTCGACACGGTCGGCACGACCACCCCCGGCGCAAGCGCTGGCGCAGGCCCCGCCGCGGCAACCTTGGCCGTCCTTCCCTCCACCCCGAAGCGGTCAGAGTTAACTGGCCTGTCTTCACTGCGCATGCAGCAGCATCAGCAGCATCCGTCACCGACAGCCCGCGAATTCACTCCTCCACCGCCTCTCGCGGCTGCTGCCACCAACAGTGCATATGGCAGGCCGGTGCCTCTCTCTCCCAAGCTCGATCACTCTCACATCTATGCCTCGCCGACCAACATTCTTCCTCGTCGGTCACGCGGTTTAGACTTCTCGCGCGCCGCTACGAGCCTGCATCACTCGACGCTCGCCGACTCCCCGATCGATTCGTCGCCCACAGTCCCAGCTGGACGCGGCATGAACATTCCCACGCCTCGTCGGGAGCACGGCTTCGGTGCCGCGACGTCAGATCACAGCCTGCAGTCGTCGGCGTCTGTATGGCCCGGGTCAGCCGCTCCCGGCGCCCAGGAGCGGATGGCTATCAGCAGCTCGCTCGGCAGTACTCAGGCGATCGGCTCTGATTCGACGAGTTCCTCGGGGGACGACGACCTGATGGATGAGGACATGGACGAGGCCTATATCTCGACGCCCCAGGTCTCTCGAACAGGAGGCCATGGGAGTTCGGGCAATCCCTTTGGCTCCCCAGCCATGAATTCTTTTGCCAGCTTCCACAGCCGTCTGCGTCCTAGAAAACAGTCCAAGAAGAAGATGCGTGGTCCTCTCGGCCTGGGTTTCAACGCAGCGGCCTCATCGCTCTCGAGATCACCTCCAAGTCACTCTTCACGCACACGGCGGGAAAGCATTAGCTGGCAGGCCAATCAACTTCATATTTCCAGAGACAACGGTGATGGCGACGAAAGTGCAAGATCTTTGAGCGACGTAGATGGCCCTCCGGGCGACGGCCAACCGAATGTCACGCGTAGGGCCGTTACCCGTCGTGGAAATCTCCTGGTATGTGCAAGCAGCATTAATCAGAATCGACACTCCGAATCACTGTACTGACGTTGCATCATAGCCAAAAACCAAGACCTTTGCTCGCATCCGCGCAGCGCTCCTGGAAGAAGGCGCCCCGGCTGAGGCCGAATTCCGCCGTGAAGCAGAGGTAGTCAAGCAAGTACGCGAAAGCGACGTTGCTCCAGAATCCCGGCCCGCGACGAACGGCTTTGATCTGTCTCAGGCAGTCAGTGCAATGTCATCTCCAAATATGGCCAATCAGGATACGATCGAAGAGCCCGAGGAAGATTTAATGAGAGACTTGGCCACTGGTCTTTCTGGAAGTTTCAAGCAGCAGCTATTGAAGAGCAAGTCCAAATCGTTCTGGGATGCCTATTCCGAGTGCAGTAGCACCGGTGGTGGCGGCCGAGGCTCTCCGCCACCGCCGCCGTTCAGGCCCCGTGGGTCGTCGTCTGGAATTAGCGACGACGCGGCCATGGACTCGCCTTCTTTCAGTGCTTTTCCACAGTATCAGGTGCGTTTTGCTATTCTACGAGGGCACTTCCCATTTGTGATGCGTGACTCGACGCTGATAGAAACTCCTCCAGCAGGTCCCAGCTACAGCGTTTGGTCCGCAGCCACCGTCTGCCGCAGAGATCACGCGGCGTATTAACAACAAGCGTCGCCGTGACGACGACCTCGACCCTGTGAGCTTCAAGCGCCGAGCCGTCAGTCCTGGCATGAGTGCCCACAACTCCCCGATAGTACAGAGCCCTATGCAGCGCGACAATGCTCCGTGGAGCTCAGGCTCGCGGCCTGGCAGTACCGGCGGTGATAGGGCGGGCAGCAGCGCGCAGAGTGACTCGGGCAGCATGGGCGGCACGAATTCGGGAACCCCGAACGGGAGACCGAGCGGCAACAAAGGGAGAGTGGGCCTGCAGGGTATGGTGGATGCCAACGACGCCATCATGCGAATGAGCATTGAATAACGTACTCGCTGCCCTCACACACATCTCTCTGTCCTTGTGCGAATATGTACGCACCTTCACACAATCACATTCACTTAGAGAGGCGTGATGCCTCAGGCGTCTCCGATCTCTTGTGCGTTGTTCACTATCATTCTCACACTCCCTCGCTCGTTCACAGGTAATCTTGCCTCGTCCTCGGCGATCTGGGTCGTGGAGGCATCTTATGGCGTTCTTTGTATTCTCATGTTTAATCCTTCTTTTCTCAAACTACTGGCACTGAAGGCATCACAGTGGGCAAGTCAGTTGTCTTGCCCTCACTCTATACATCAGTGTGTTTTTTTTGTCGTTGAGCATTCATATTTCATAGTACAGATGCGCAGCGGCTGTTGTTTATTCTTTGTTAGGTTTTATTTGTCCTGGTATATATCACAATACTCGTTAATAGTAGATGGCCATATGCAGCCTCATCATTTGTTGTTTGTGAATGATGGTTTACTGCGAAACTCGATACAGGGTACGCATGGACAAGACGCGATGCTAGTATAGGATGTTACGATGGTTGTTATTAGTGATAGCGAACGGGATCTGTCTGTTGACGCAGGCAAATGCGCGAACTATGTAATTATGATCAAATAGGGGGAAATCGTCAAAATCGTGGTCTTCGTAAGGAAAGAGGCAATGATGGGAAACTCCTTTTTAAATGCTGAATCATCGGCAAAGTCAGAACACAAAGCACAAATCAGATCCACAGATGTGCTCCGCGAACAAAGATGCGACGTAGTCCTTCTAGCCGTGCCTCTTACTCGATTCCGGCGCTCTCGTCGGGAACAGTCAGCGTGCCCAGCTTCCCGTTGAGCCAGCGTGTGAGCTCCGCCGCCTGTCTGCGCATAGCCGCCATGGCCGCCTTCGACGTGCTGTTGTCCTCGGCAGCACTGCTGCTGTGATGATTGCTGTTGTGACTATGACTACCCGCCGCGCCGTTACTGCTGTTATTGTTGCCGCTACTCGTCGCGGACACCGCGGACGTTGTCGTGTTTGTGTGCTCGCCGGAGCTGGCCAGGCTCTCCGTCTCGGCGTGGAGGAGATCAGCGCTCTCGAGCGCTTCCGTCACGGCTGCGACGCCTTCATCGTTATCGGCGTCACCGCCTCCTGCTTCGCCGCTGCCAGCAGCCTGGGCTGACGCTACTGGTGGCTGTGACTCGTGCGCCGTGGGTCCGATGCATACAAACAGCAGCCCACACTTGAGTCGACGGATAATGACCGTGCTGCCGCGAAGCTGTACCGTTATCGTGACGATTGGCCTGTCAGAATAATTTGGTGTACGACCGTTGCTCGGCTGGATCTGAGTTTTTTGTGCCGCAGGCGCAGCAGCGGCGGCAGCAGCACGTGGCGATTCTGTCATTTGATCCGCCTGTACATCTCCAGCTTTGCCATCCTCTGTGCCGCCTTCGCCATCGCGTTCTTGCTTGCCGTTGTCGCTGTCGCTATGTGGTTGTGGGGGCAGCAGCGCGCTGCTCGTGCCAGGCCTTGATGTCTCGGTGCCAGCCACGGAAGCAAATGATGCCCCGGCAGGTGAAGTGTGGATGGCGAGGAGCGATGCGGCAACTGTGGCATGCGTGCGCAGGACAGAGACGGGCTGCGGGGAAGCATGAGCCAGGAGCTTGCCGTGGCAGGTGGTCAAGAGCAGCGTGGGCAGCTGTGGCGTTTGGTTGGCGTTGAGAAAGGCATTGAGACGCTTCGTGAGCAAAAGAGGGGTCGCTTGCGGTAGCATGGCCATTGAATGCAACCTGTCGCATGAGCTTGTAGCCTCGTTTACCAGTTCCTGTTTGGAGATATTGCGGCTGCGGGAGCCGTCAAAACACGAGTGAGCAGGGAAATCTCTGCAAGTGTATCCTTTTGCAGCCGCCGGGGGGGGGGGGGACACTTTTGAGTGACTTTGGTTCGAGAACGGCGAGAAAAGTGCGGTCGGTATTGATGACGGTGTTGGAGAGAAGTTGCGGACGAACAATATCCAATTAAGCAGCCCCTGTCTGTGGCTTTCCACACACTAATAATGCAGCGGGTTAGTGTGGCTTGATATGTAAAAGCCGGTAGGTGAACTATGGCGTCGCCTCTTCAATGCGCAGTACATACCCTATATGATTACTCGATCTGTCACAGTCTCTGTACTGCTATGAGCACCACCCAGAAAAGGTATGGCACTTGTCGCGATAGTAGCGATCAACTAATGAGCTAGTTGAGCTTATAAGCTGCTTTGCACTCTGCACATTACAGCATCGTCTGTGTGGCGCTTGCCCGCCTTGTTGAAGCTCTCGTTGTGATATGGCCGATTGCACGCAAAATTTGTTACCATGAAAGCAAGGCAAGTGTCCATCGCCGGGGCTGTTAATATAAGATGAGATTTTTTTTTTTCTCTACACTGCTCGGCTAATTCATGTGGCACGAGGCTTACTTGGTCGGCATTTATCTGGTGTTCATTGATGCGGTGCGTCCAACTTCTAGTCAACCTCTGTTATGCAGTAAGGAGGCCAATGGATATGTAGAAATTGCTATATTCTTGCGGCGTCAGAACTGAGCATCATGCACAATCTCAACTCTCAGCTCCTCAGCTCCTCAGCCACCCCAGCAATTTCTACGACGAAGCTTAGACTCCTATCCCGGTGGAGGAAACCCGTCTCGGGGAAGTCGCAGGAATATGACTACTCCTGATTCGCATGCAGCTACCAGCAAGTTGTCGAGTGCTGCCCAGGCCGTGACAATAAAATCCATAGATATGCGCATGAACCTTTCCTCCCTGAAGTAGATCCACTGTTTGTCGCGCACACTGTAGCCATGAGCTCTGCACACATATCGCTGCTGCGCTGGCCATTTGAGGTCGTAATCAAGTAGCCTTCTCATCGAGGTTCTCTCAAAAGAAGAGAGGCATATCTGCCGACACCCTTGTGAGAAAATTGTTGTCGTGGGATCGACTTGGCATATGGTGCGTAGGCATACGCCGCTTTCCACATCCCAAATGTTAGCCGTCCCATCAAAAGACACAGATGCGAGAAGCGTAGCATCCTGCGAAAAGCCCATTTCTCTGATCATCCCACCTGGGGACCATTGTTTACAGTGCCCATCATTCGTATCCCATATCTGTATCGAGGTTTCTAGAACTGAAGACCCATCAACTACTAGTTCCCAGCGAACCATCCATTAGTGAGAGCCATTCGTGATAGATGAATTGTACGACAGCACACTCACGTTGACAATAAGCGTTGAGAAGCGGCTCAGGTATGATAGCAGTAGCTAAAAGCCTCCCATCTGTTGAGAATACCACGGATATCATATACTTAAAATAGCCCATTATGATTTGACAGCATTGACCCGTCTTCGTGTTCCATAAAAGCATTTGTGTTGATGCGATCGAAACCGCGAGCGCTCCGTTATCCGATATAGCCACTAGATACGCGGCTTTATGAAGGTATTGCATCGACGACTTTTCAATACTTCTCTCTTTCATATCCCAGATGCGTATGCTACAGTCGTGAGATCCTGAAGCCAAAATTGTGTCGTCTCGCGAAAAGGTCAACGAACGAATCAGGTCGCTATGTCCTTCCAGTTTACATACGCACTGTTTCGACTTGACGCTCCAGACGAATATAACCGAGTTACTACCACCTGAGGCAACGATGCTGGCGTCATGGGAGAAAATGGCTGTGCAAAGCGGTGTAGAATGATGAAGAATTTGATTTCCGCCTCGCTCCAAATTCCATATTCGAGCCGTACAATCATTCGATGCGGAGATTAAGAGCTTGGAATTGTGAGAGAAGACCACTGACATCACATCCCCGCGATGACCAGTCAATTTGCACACAGTTTCCCAAGTCTTGGTGTCGAAAATTGTGATAGTAGAATCCCTATAATCAGAGCCGGTAGCAAGTAGCAAAGAATTATGAGAAAAACTTATCGAAGATGCAGTGTTGACAGATAGCTCGACTTCTACGCTTCCATCAATGTCCTGGACTGTGATGGTCTTATCATCAGAGGTATATGCTAGGAGTTTTGAGTCGTGAGAGAAAACAATCTTGTAGAAGCGGTGCTCAGAGGTCTTATGAGCCCATCTACACTGTCCGGTGGCGACATTCCAAACCTGGACCTCTCTAGTGGTTCGTACGGCCACCACCACTAACGCATCATGAGAGAATGCAGCTGATACCAGCGGAGCTTTTATCTGTAAAGTTTCCGTGCATCGAGCTTCGGAAACATTCCATATCCGAATCGTATCATCGAGCGAAGCCGAAGCGAGTAATGTCGAATCAGACGAGAATGCCACCGAATACACCCATGAGCGATGGCTTTCGAGTGTCATTAAGCATTGGTCCCAGTGTGTCTTTATCGGTGAAATCAAATCCACACCGCATTCTTCCGCTGGCTCTCGAGACAGCTGTCGTACTAGACTTTCATTTGGGCTGAAGATTAAGGCTGAGTTGTATATCTGTAAAGGCGATATCTCGATAACGAACTTATGTGTCAGAATAAAGCGCCGTGCATCATTGAGAAATTCAATCAGCTGATTCTCTTCTGGATTCCCAGGCTGTGGCCGCATTAGTGTCCGTCATTACAGCTGTGTGGCCCTACAATGCGGAAACTCAGCCTAGACCTACCTTATACATCCTTAACAGGTCACTGATTGCTGTAATACCGTCGGACATTCTTCCGATTAGAGACAAGGCTTCCAACCAGAACAGAAAGTATCGACGTAGAAACGCGTCTACCTTGTTCGCTTGTACGCAATACTCGCCGCTTCGCACGAGATGGTAGACCCAGTAGATACACGTATACTCAAGATCTTTTGGTATGTGCTCTGCGATGATGGCCTTTTCGATCTCTTCAGACAACGTTCCCGGTACCTTGAGGCAGCAAATATTTCTCTTGAGACCAATTCCATCCTTACTCATACGCTCAATACACTTAACTGCCAGCTCGCTGTTTGATTCGCAAGAATTGATGTTGAAATTGATTTGTTCAGGTGCAGAAGCTCCAGCCGTATTGTCCAGTAACCAGTCGCTAAAAGACTTGTGTAGGATGCGGACACTGTCTTTCGAGCTCTTTGGAACGTCCAAAACGGCCTGAAGATTATCCAGCCATCCCTTCACTTCGTCCGGATCCATGTCGAGCAGCTGCGCTATTGCGAGAGCGGGTAGCGGAACAGCAAATAAAGCAACGGAAGCGAGGACTTGACGGCCGTTGTAGCACTCTTCTTCGTAGTCTTTCTGTATATCTGCAGCATCTCGCCTGAACAACTCCTCCAGGATAGGCCGATATAAATGGTCCATCTGGTGTGAACCATGAGCAGATTTGCTCAACCACATCTTGAGTCGTCCAGGAGGGTTGCTACGGCCCTTGCTACTGTCACTCACGAACCGACAAACAGTAGCCGCGTAGATGAAAAGGGAATCGGGTTCTGTTGCAAGCTTGAGGAGACTTGCCAGATCATCATTGCTGGGCCACTGTTGGCCATTGTCGTTGTTGCCTAGCCAGTCTTGATGTATCTGCGCAAGCCTGCTCTGCAGATAAATACCAATATCTTTCTTTACTTCTTCTGGACGATACTTGTGAAGCATCAGCGCGTCATGTTCGCCGATTTTTGAGAAGGCTCTTTCGATCGTCTGGGTGTGACGGCTAGTGCAGATGACGCGCAGACGAACACTAGATATTTCACCCAGTTCTGCAAGGCGAGCAAGAAGTCTGTGTATCTGGTCTTGCTCCTCACATTCATCGAGTGCGTCAATAAGAATGATGCGTCTCAGCTGCCCACCAGACTCCTTATCGGTGATGCTTCTCAAGGGTCCCAGTATGAGAGTGTCAAATTGGTTGTCCAGTGACATTGTTTTCAGTGCATCAACCGACAGATTGCGGCAAGTTTCCTTCAGATGCCCCGAGTAATGCGGGATTTCTTTGCGAAGCTGGCTCGCAACGGTAGGGAAAAACTTGGCTGTGCCGTTCTGGCCCTTTTCGCCTCTTTTGAAGTAGTAGCTTGCGGCCAAGGTCTTGTCGTGGGTAAAGTTGTCGAGCAGAGATCGTGCAATAGTAGATTTACCTGTTCCTGCAGGGCCTGAAAGCCAGAACACGGGCCTACCAGACGGATTATCCACCCATGCACTAATAGAGCGCAGGATTGTTGTCCGTGTTCCTGGATAACATGGACTTTGTTGAGCGACTAGCTGACTCTTATAACACGCCGCATGGACTACGAGAGGTTCGATCGGGTCGCTAGAGAAATGTTAACAGTGTGCAATAGTCAAAGTCTATTTGCTCTCACCTCATGGCATCAAGATCATGTGCCATTCGTTCGGAGGCGCCAAGATGTGCCTTGCCAACTTCTAGGGTCTCCTCAGCAACAGCGAGCTTCCGCGCTGCAATATTGACCAGGCTGGTCAGCGTTTCAGCCTGCCGATCCGCGGTCTGACAGATTTTTGCAAGATTTCGTATATTCTCAAGACCAATCACTAGGTGTAGGTCAGTTTCAATACCCTTCTCTTTGTCTTTGATGTCCGCCAACTTGTCTGTCCACTTGCTCCCATGGATGACATCATCTCGCACCGTAGAAGAGCGCGATGACGCGAAACGCACGATGCTCTCAAGTTGGAAGCCCAGGATAAGAGCGTAAAGCTGGATCAATTCGTCCTTGATCTTTTCCTTTAACTTGAAATTTGAACTGAAGTCGTGGTTCCAGAGTAGAACCTCCAGCTCTTGATAAAAACCCACACGAGAGTTGACATACGTAAAGCCGGTCTTGTTGGCGGCAGTAGCGATGTAATGGTTTGTGAGTAAAGGTATGAACAGAGAGACGCCGGCCCATGCTAGTGACGCCTCCGGTGACGCTTTGAGAGCCGAGCCGATGAAGTCCTTTAATTGGAGGACGAGCTGCGCCGCATCGCTGACCTTCTCATTAAGGGCGAATGTATGACCGAAAATATTATATTGTGTCTGCTTTTCCTCTTTCTGTCGAGCCATGTGCTCTGCCAGATCTATCAATCTTTCGGACTGACTTCTGGTATCATCATCGTCGGCTGTGCTCGTATTGTGGTCTGATCATATCAGTCCACGTCCATCGCATTCATGCTACTCTTTCTAGCGTTACATACCGGACCCAGGTTGGCTCTTTAGCAAATTCTCACATCTTTTAACCAGATTCTCATCTTCTGCCAGCACTTGCTTCCACGCAATGTTCCACAGAGGCGGCGCGTCCGCTTCGTGATTTCGCGGATCGCTTTGTGTTGGAGACACAGAAGATGTTGCTCTTCTACTGGATACAGACGCCTCAACACGCTGTTCTGGTGGCGGTATAGACCCGGCCTCCGCTACAGTCAAATCGTCCAAGGTCGGCGCGGAGTTGACTGGCAGCGCGCCGCTAGATGCATCTTTCCTCTTTGCCAATTTACGAGAGAGGCGACGCCTGCAAAAGCTGCTAGAGCTGCCCATTCTGCCGAAGAATTTGACCTCGCGAGGTTCGTATAGTGGCTGGTGGTGAGGAAGCTTTG
Organism: Niveomyces coronatus; assembly: GCA_018831755.1. Classification (NCBI taxonomy): domain Eukaryota; kingdom Fungi; phylum Ascomycota; class Sordariomycetes; order Hypocreales; family Cordycipitaceae; genus Niveomyces; species Niveomyces coronatus. Next base: position 43,398 of record JAFEME010000103.1, on the reverse strand, counting down.
AGCGAATTCGAGTGACAGTCGGATTATTGTCCGTGAAAATGCCTGCGAATTCGGGACAGAACCCCCGTTCGAGTTGAGTTACATTAGGGATCAATGCATATCAGCCAAAATTGCGTGGCTGCAGATGTTCGAGACATACGAGCTAGGCTACAGTTCTGCGGCATGCTATGCGCAGTCGCAGAACTAAAAGGGCTTGCTACTGCAGGTTACAGGCTGCGGTGTGAGCTGAAAAGTAGAGTACTTTTGTATGATATGATAAATGACCGAGAATTGATGCTCTGGAGTGTCGGCTCCCCGAACATTCTTCTTCGCTATACTTTTACACATCCCGAGCTGCTGAGCCCTTGCGTGGCGGAGTAGTGCCTGTGCACATTACCTGCTTTCATCGGGAGTGCTTCAGGCCACAACTTGCACATCATCAAGCGGGCCGAGGAGTTCCATATAACGGACTGGCTACCGTTATTCTACGCCGCTTCATCTAGTAGTGTCCAGAGAAGCATAAGCCATAATTATGGTTTCAACTATAGCAGCCTATCATACTAGATGCGGTGTAAATAGTTGCGACAAAGCTTGTATTGTGACCTCATATAAAATTAATGCCACTTACTCATCTCTCGTCGTGAATCGCCCTCGTGCACGGACGCGTGCACCGAAAGAATAGAATAAAAACGGTATCGGAATGTTAATGACGGCGAATACCGCCAAAACAGTAAAGGACCACTGGTCCTTCAAACGAGCAAACATATAAGGGATCGCAAGTGGGAGCCCAGCAGCGAATACACTTCTAATAAACGTGTTTGCTGCCAGTGCGCTTGCGCTACATTGCTGAAATGAGTCGACGAGGTAGTTCAAAGCGCTGGTAAAAATCACACAGTAGCCGAACCCCAACATGAAGACTCCGATCACAGCTGCAATCCATGGTGTAGTCCTTGGTGATGTCCATCCAATGATAAAAAGACTGCCCGCGAAAACGATCGACGCGAACATCATAGGCGGTAGACGCGCTTCGGGTATGGCCCTGAAGTGATTCGACTTATAGGCGCGGACATAGAACTTTTGACTCCAGGCAATAAAAGCAGCACCCAGGAATATACCCAACATCATGGACAAGAATGGTAGAGCGCCGATGAGAGGGTTCCAGCCGCGCGTCTGTTGAAATAATATAGGGAAAGCTACTAAACTTGCATAGAAAACACCGTAAATGAACGATACGTAGACTGTGAAGAGTAGACAGATCGGGGTCGCTAAAATCTGCCACGGACGGAGACCAAACTTGATAGCAAGATATCGAAATGTAAAATTTCTTGTGCTTTCCGCGTGATAGCCAAGATTTCCTGTTTCTTTTCGGAATCTTTTTGCTTTCCATTTTAGCAGGAGTGGTACGTAAGACTCGTCGACGAGGCAGATATCAACTAAAAAGATGGTTATCTGAAAGATTGCTGTGATCTAGACAACTCGAGTCAACGAAATAGCTAAATCCAGGGAGCTTTTGGGAATTACATATTCGACCCATCTCCAGCTGATCTTGGAAGCTGAGATAGATCCTCCTACAACCGGGGCCAGAGCCTATCAGTTGAACGTCAGCCCATTCATGACCGATGAAGAAGTGATTTAGTCACACTTACTGGGATTCCCGACACACAGATAGTATACATGACGAATATATTACCTCGCTGAGCTGCGTCCCACATATCAACAAATGCACCGCCCGCGCAGGTAATAGGTGCGGCACCAAAGAACCCTGTCAGGAAGCGCGTGACTATCAGGGTCGAGATATTTGGTGCTGCACCGCTCACAAAGGAGAAAGCTGCAGAGATCAAGAATGGCAATATGATAGGCCACTTGCGACCGTAGACCTCGGACAGCGGCCCCCAGATGAGAGGTCCGAACCCCCATCTAAAGCGGCGATAATTAGCAATAGCATTCGACATACTGCAGCTTAGAGGTTCTGAAAATACCCAAGAAGAAGAAGGCTTGTGCCTAAAAGGGCTACCTCTTCCGTAACTTGAAAGTTATGAGCTACGTCAGAATTTGCAGGCGCATATCTAACCATGTTAGCAAGCCCGGTGTATCATGCTTCGGGCCCAACTGGTAACTACGCTGTGCTGGCCCAGACTGACGCCATGCTAGTTGTACAATAAAGTACACTTGTTCGCAACTTCTTCATTCTGGACCAGTTGATGGGGTCGTCTGGATCAGTCGGGCCATTAAACCTGACCGTGACGCCGGTCGAGAGCGGGGTCGCCGCGGTAGCTGGCCGGGCGGTAGAACGCGCAGTGTTCATTTGCAGAGGAATCTAAGGAAAGATGCAGACTTGATAGCGGTTGATGCTATGCGTGAGAATTGTTGAGCTTCAAAGATGACCTACTCTTTCTTGTACAAATAGGTCCAACGATGGGCCGGCCGAGTGACGGAGAAGGACTCTACTATACCTATGCTGCGCTCCACTTCTAGGAGAGCAGCCACTCGAATCCCAGCATTTCGAACTCACTACTGAGATATGTACTGTTAAGACAGGTAAGCATATGCTTTTATAATATCCCTCTACGTAGAGTAGACTAAAAAGATACGTGTGAGTACTATCTAAATATAGAGGGATAACAAGCATAAATAGATTTTTCCGTTAAAGAAAATTTAATACTAAAAAAAGCGATAATAATTAAAATAGTATAGTTGGAAATATATATAAAAAAATACTATTATGCTCATATTATTATTATAAAGCTTTCACTAGAACAGCTATAATTGACAACCACGGTTTTCTTATAAGATGAGCTTATTACACATATACTGTATATATTAATAAGAACGACCGACTATTTCGTAGAGCTGTGTATAAGCACATTAGCTACGATCATATACTTCGTAGCAAGCTTAGTGCAGTTCGCAGGGCAGCCAAGGAAAACCCAGTTGGATAGTAGGTTCACAAGTTTTGTTTCTGCTGTTATTCAAAACGTTCCAAAACTTCTACACGGTCTACGTTTATCGCAGTTGCGTACCTACTCAACTACGATACCCTAGCACTTAATCTTCGTTTGCGAGGACACACTAGTTCCAAGTGTCCTATCAGTCGCTATTCCGGCCCATGCGCCGATGAGCTATTCTCGGTGCCAAGGCCGGAGGTGGGGAGAGGCCATCCGCGACATAGAGCGCTGCGTCCTTTCACGAAGTCAAAATGCGTGGCAGAGTGTGCATTGTGAAAGTTGTGAGTCGGATGTGATGCTCACTCAACTCGCCCGCAACCCAGGGCTTTTCATTTTCTTTCTGCAGCACCGCGCTTGGATCAGAGGCTTCCGACTGCAGCCTTTTTCATTACAAGGCGTTAGCCTATCGTCTCTTGAAGCGCAATGATTTCCATGCCCATGGCGTCGACCCAGATTCTACGGCATCGACAACAGCGTACAGGCTAGTGCGTGGGCCAAGTAGCAGATATATCATCGAAAACACGAGGCTGGCTTGCCTAGTAATGCTGTTTAGATGGAGTGCGTTCTTGGCATGGGTGGAGTCGCTCGAGCTGGGCAACTACTTTAAGCAATGTGTTGCTACAGTATGTTAAGTCGCATCATGGACGACTATGACAACCTCGGAATTGACACGGAGATGCTACCCTGGTATGCAGAGGGGTGTTGAGAGAATGCTCTGTGTAGACTTTCGGAGAATTGAGATTAAAGATCTTGATAATATGACGGTCCGAGAAATGAGCTGATGTGACGAAGAGCGTATGCTCATAGATGAGTTTGTCGATTGTATGTCCCAAGATGTCGTAATTCCCAAGCTTGAGCACTGGCATTACAGTAATTGGATATAATTTATTCCTTGGACCACACTCTTTGAAACTTGAGAAAGTTGCATACACAATTTCTATTCGCCTGAGTACTATGCCAGTTATATTCTGTGCCGCCCGATGAGTAGGTACAGTGATAGTCGCTGCGATGCGCGCCCATCTCTACTCCATCGAGCATAGACGTGGGCCAGCTCATGCTGATCATCGTCAGTTGGCCTGCGGAGAGGGTTGTCGGACAGCGGCTCCCGACTGTTATTGTGCGAGGATTTGTTTCGGCGCTTACTTTAGGGACTCGAGCATTAAGCTTCCGCCTGACTCAGGTTTATGAACGACAAATCGAGGACAAAAGGCTAAAGAGAGGGCATTCTTAGTCATCAGACGGGAACAGGAACAAGTATCGTGGTAAGTTATAGACAATGCCGGAGAAGTTCGTAACTTCTTTGACTTGCACTCGAATTTTATTTACTGGGGAGACATGATTCAATTTCAACGTCTAGAACATCTGTGTATTAGAAATACCAGTAATAAGCAAGTCCATGGCACAGTTTCACAGTATCGTACTGTATTGTATGTATGTACTGTACTACCACTGTACGACATTTTACACAGGGCCAGTCACCTCCCAAGACATGGCCAAAAATATGAGCTGTTTGTGTCTATTAGCCGACAGGTGGGCGACTCGCTTTATTTTGTCCACCTCCCCGCCACCAACTGATTATTCCTCTTGCAGCGTCAAAGCCACCGTTACCAACGCCGCCCGCCCCCTCGGTGTCGCCCTATTGCTGCTTGCGGTAAAGCCTAGAGCTCGCCTCCCCCGCCCTCCCTTTAGGCGCCGCCTGTCCGCTAATCGTCCAGGCACGGACCACACAGAAGCCAGGGACCGTGTCCACAGTCTCCACACGGCTGCCCCTTGTGCCCCCTCCCTGTAGTCACACCCACTCATCCACTGTAGGTCCCCAGTCCTGTCTCAGGAACGTCTATTGTAATGCCAATAATGCTTGCGACATAGAAGTACCTTCGCCGCTCTGGCGCGCGCTTTTGTGTTCCTCGTCACCTTCATCACATTCCATCCAACCGTGAATCTGGCGTCGCTCTTTTTCCGTCTCTTCATCATTCCTGCTTGCGGTACTGGCGATACTATTCAATCTTTTTGATCTATTTATTTCTTTTTTTTTTTTTCCTTTTCTCTTGCGTCCGCTCGCGTCCCACCTGATCGCAACCGGCAGTGATTGTGAGCGATGCGGATGCGCCACCACCATTGACTGCGAACACTCATTCCACCCCGGTTTTGTCTCTGCCTGGGTCATTGTTCGCCTTTCGAGTTCCTCTCGTCTTGGATTCTTTCTCTCCTGTATTCTTGGGTTTTTTCTAGGATATTCACAACCTGCAGCAAATCCGTCGCCGGCGCCTCAGCTTTCTTGCTTTGGCTGGTCCATTGATAGCTGCGTCACATTGACAAACCGATGACCAGGGAATATTGACGACTCGACACGAGCTCATCGAAAGCTAGGCACCCTAGCTACTAGGGTATTACCACCCAGATACAAAGTCATTTCTCTGTCGCACAGAGCGGCCTTCTTCTTCCGGGACTGGAAACGTACCATCACGACTTCACACGACCACTCATCCCAACACTTTCGGCGCGCGGTCGGACCTTCGCAGGCGAAACCGACTCGCATTCTCGGCAGAGCCTTTCCAAATTGATCGAATCTCGATCATTTTTAATCTGTATAATTGTTCTCGTCAGGCTGGCCGACAAGAACCATGGGATGTCACGGCAACCGAAAAAAGCAAACGCGCGAGTTTGCCGACCAGAAATGGGACTACATTAACCTTCAGGACTTCAAAGCTACTGGTTGCGGCGCTCCTTTTGCTTATGGCTACTTGTGGTTCTCGCTCATTCTTTCTGTCGCCGTTTACTCGGTCGACAGTTTCACCGCTGTTCAGCTGATCGCATTCAACCGTTGGTCCTCGGCCATCAAGCCCGCCATTTCATTCGATGTTTCCAAGTGGATATTCTCCATCTGCATCATTCTCTCCTTCCTCAATCTAGGATTCGAGGCTTTCCGTGCAATCCGCGTCATGAAGCGCGAGAATGTAGCAGAATGCTATATGGATCCTTTGGCCGTCCGATGGGAATCGGTTCGCGTCGGCAAAGGCCAGGGCTGGCGAAGGTTTTTGGTCTTTGCCGCCCTCACCAAAAGTAAAAAGGGAGCCGAATACATTGCTCTCTATACTTACTTTGGCTTCAAATGTGGGTTGCGCTCTTATCGGAAAATCGTGCTTTTTTTTATGTAGACCTCTCGATGGCTAATTCTGCTCACAGCTTGGATTCGCGTTCTCGTTTGCTCCGGCCCTCGTCAAGTCATCAATGCCTTCACCCTCAGGTCTGTCTACGAAGCCAAACTCGCCACCGACGCAAAGTCTGTCAATGGTGCATTCTTAGGCTTCTTTGACAAGGTCAAAATTCTTGCTCAAGAAGACTATCGTCAAGCCGCCATTCTTTCCGGCATGGCCTTCACCTTTGTTATCTGGGCTTTCGCGCTTCTAGCCCTCATCATCGCCGTTCTTTCTTACGTCCTCTTCTTGTTCCACTGGATCCCGCGCGCCGATGGCGGCCTCACCGGCTACTGTGAGCGCAAAGTCAACAAGGCACTACTGAAGATAGTCACGAAACGAGTCAACAAAGCCTTAGCCAAAAACCAGGCCAACAGGATCAAGGCGGAAGCCAAGGCTGCCAAATTGCTCGGTGAACAGCTACAGCCAGAGCGCGCCGCCACGTTACCGGATGTCGCGGTATATGCAGACGACAAATTACCAGGCATGCCGCCTCTCAGCCGTGCCGGTACAGGAGGGACGTTGCCCCCCTATGCGCCGCGGACCCGCACGCCCGGCGAGATTGAAATGGGCAGTGTAGGCAACGCTGATAACTGGAGACTCGACACGAATGGCTCGAATTCGAGCTATTCCCCCGGTGTCGCGTTAGTGAGCGCCGCAGCAGACATGGGATACGTGCCTCTGCCTCCAAAGGCCGAAGGCGGAATGGTGCTGCAGCGCCCCGGAACTACCGCGCCGCAGCGATATCAAGCTCCAGAGTCGGCTGCACCTAGTCAGCGGCCGAATTTCAACATGCCGTTTTCCGGTTCTCCTTCGGCCACGGGGCCTTGTCTGTCTGGAGCGGGTATTACTTCGACTGGCCAAGCTTTGAGGCCTGACACAGGTACCAGTTACCGACCTGGCACTATTTCCACGACGCAGAGTGCCATGCAGCAGTCTGAGGTTCCAAGAAATTATGCCGCAGAGTTATCTACCATACATGACTACTATCCATCCCCAGGTCCGATGGGCACGCCGACCATCCCCAACGTATCCATGAATCGAGATCTCGTCTCTGGAGGTGCATCGGTGCCCGCAGTCAAGCAGTTTCGACCTTATAACCCAAATGACGCATGGCAGAAGTCCGACGTGGAAAGTGGAAAGCAATGGAAGCCTCTCTTGGGCGCCACGGAGAGTCAAGTACGTCCGCCTGTTCGCAGTGCAACAGCAGGCCCGATGCCAGCCATGGGACCCCTGCATGCTACGCAGAGGTCAATAACGGGCCCCGTAGCTCGAGCAGCGACATCTGATCCATATCGGCGCAAGCCTGGTACGCAAGACCAATGGCCTATTCTTGAACGTACAGATGCTGTGAGCGGACCAGCTGGTACTATGAATGGTCGCTGGGTGCCGGCAGGACAACGCAGCAACCTCGACAATGAATTTGCGAATGGACGTTGGGTTCCTCCCAGCCAGCGCCGGAGCCCTCCGTCCTATGATATGGAAGCACAGTATGGTGCGGGGCAAAGGTTTTAGCTGCAGGCGCTTCGTTGAGCGACGCATTGGGAGAGGACTTTAAGGTAGCTACCAAGGTCGGTGAACGGTGATGATACCCTGCCGCTCCGCATTTGAAGCGAGCATTGATGACTATATGACGTGCTAGCTGGCTAGGACAACTGATGGGCAATTTAATGAAACATGAGCATGATTGGCTCTCGATTGCGACATTGATACCTTTTCTGCTATGCTCATCCGAAGCACTTTTTAAAGACCGGTTAAAGCTCCGTATATAGCTGGGCCACGTGCGCGACTGTCCAAAAGAACCGGACGGTTCCTGATCAAGCCTCGAAGAAGGCCTCACATTTCCATTGTTGTTTTTTCCGACATGTGAGACAGCCAGGGAATGTGCAACTGCGCCGGCTCATCCAAAATTCCAAACCGTTGAGTGAAAGGGCAAGAAAAGGTAGCTTCTGCATGTGCTTAAGCTATACACATGACGATTCACCACAGTTAGAAATCGCCTCGTAGGGCCGAAACTGTAGATGAGATATAGTTGAATGGCTGCGACGGCTGCGGCGGGATACCCGTGCTATATTGGGCTGCCAGGGAGGGTAGTAAGCTTGACAAATCCAAAGTTACCATGAACTCTATGCCTCCCCGCCCGCGACAACCGACCCAGGGTCTCGACCGGCAGTTCGGAGGTTTTTTGTTTTTTTTTTTTTTTTTAATTAGGCCGCAACGTCATTATCACGCCTTTGTTGTTCCTTTTTTTCGTCTTTTTTTTTCTTCTTTTTTTTTCTTTTTTTTTTTTCTTCTTTTGGCTCTTCTGCCTCTCATCCTTAGAAGCGTCGCTTTCTCTTCAAGCAAACCCCATGCTATGCCGTAGTAACTCACCTCGCTTCATGCACGTAAACTCCTCTCTGCTCGCGCTGATCCCCCCCTTGTTCCTCCAGCCCGACCGCCTCTTCTCGCAGCAGCACGACGTCTATGGCATGGGAAGCAGGATGCCCGCACGCCTAGACGCCTTCCACGCCGGCGAGGTCGCCATGCGGTCCGACCTCAAGGTCCCCTCCGGCAGCCGCAACCCGACCGCCCCCGGCCTTCCCCCTTCCTTCGGCATGCGCGTCATCGAGTCGCCGCTCATGGCCGTCGGCACGCTCGACGCCCGCGGCCGGCCCTGGACCAGCCTCTGGGGCGGCGCGCGGGGGTTCGTCCAGCCGCTCGCGCTGAGCGTGCTGGGCGTCGGCGGCGCCGTCGACACCCCGCACGACCCCGTCTACCAGGCGCTCTGGGGCGGCGAGGAGCCCGCGAGAAAGGGCGGACTCGTGAAGCCCGGCGAAAGCGGCGGCGGATCGCAGCAGGGGAAGATGATGTCGGGCCTTTCCCTCGACCCCGAGGTCAGGGACCGCGTGAAGCTCATGGGGAGCATGCTTGCCGGCTCCGCGGACGTGCCCGGCAAGGCGATGCAGATGGCCTTCCTGGTGCAGCAGAGCCTGGGCAACTGCCCCAAGTACATCAACAAGAAGCGCATCGTGCCGCGGAAGCTGGCGGTCGACGGCGACGACGCATCGAGGCTGGTTGTCGACGCCGGCGGCAGGATGCTGCCCGATGACGCGATCGCGCTGCTGGCCAACGCGGACATGTTCTTCCTTTCGACGACGGACGGCGAGACGATGGATACGAATATCCGCGGCGGGGCGCCGGGCTTCGTGCGCGTGGCCAAGAATGATGCAGGCGAGGCCGTGCTGGTCTATCCCGAGTGTAAGCTCCCACCCACACGACACATGTGACATCTATTCAATCCTCCAACGACGGCGGCCACGGCTGATGCAGAGTCATCCCTCCCTTTTCCCCCTCCCGCAGACTCCGGAAACCGTCTCTACCAATCCCTCGGCAACCTCCGCGTCAACCCCCTCGTGGGCATCGTCGTCCCGGACCTCACCTCCTCGGACGTGCTCTACCTCACGGGGTCCACCTCCATCCTCCTCGGCAGCGCCGCGTCCGCCGTCATATCGCGCTCCAGCCTCGCCGTGCGGGTGACCGTGACCGCCGCGCGCTTCGTCCGGCGGGGCCTGCCCTTCCGGGGCCACCCCCTCGAGCCGTCGCCCTACAACCCGCCCGTGCGCCCGCTCCTCTCCGAGAAGACCACCGCCAACATCACGGCGCCGCAGCAGCACCGCTCCACCACCGCGACCCTGAGGAACCGCGAGGTGCTCTCGCCCGGCGTCGCCCGCTTCACCTTCTCCCTCGATAGCACCGCCGCCGCCGCCGCCGCCGCCCGCCCGAGCTGGCTGCCCGGCCAGCACGTCACGCTCGACTTCGCGCCCGAGCTCGACCACGGCTGGTCGCACATGGCCGACTGGGACCCGCAGAGCCTCAACGACGACTACGTCCGCACGTTTACCGTCTCCAGCGTGCCGCGCGCCGCCGGCGACGACAGCAGCAGCAGCAGCAGCAAGCCCGTGGAGATGCAGATCACGGCGCGCAGGGGCGGGCCCGTGACGTCGCTGCTCTGGAACCACAACCTGCGCGCCCCGCTCGACGTCCCCGTGCTGGGCTTCGGCGGCGAGGCGTCGTTCCGCCTACCCACGGCGCCGACGGCGGAGGGCGGCTCTGACAGGTCCGTGTTTGTGGCCGGCGGCGTGGGCATCACTCCGCTGCTGGCGCAGGCCCCGGGTGCGCTGGAGGCGGGAGTGCCCTTTGAGCTGCTGTGGAGTTTGAATAGGAAGGATCTACCGCTGGCGGTCGATACATTTTCGCGGATCCCTGGTTTGGCGAGCAAAACGACATTGTTCGTGTCAAGCGGCGATGCGGACAAGACCGTCATCGGCAAACTACAAGAGCAGGGTGTCAAGGATATCCAGCACAGGAGGATACAAGAAGAGGATGTGAAGACTCTTCGGGGTCAAGAGACCAAGTTCTTCCTTTGTGCAGGCGCGGCACTACTTCGCTCGCTGCAGGTTTGGCTGAACGGAGAGAATGTTGCATGGGAAGATTTTGGCTATTAAAACTTGACATGGGATCACGATAGGCGCTTTTTCTTTTTTGCAAGTTGAATTATCCTCGCAGCTTTAAAGATATAGCTCGGTTTGTTGACGTCTAACAGTTAACATTCGGCTAAATGCTACTCATCTTTACTACTTTTTGTGTTGTTGCGTTTCAAGTACAGCCATTGAGTGCTCTATTCACCAAGATCATGGGGTCCTCGCGCTCGATGAACCCTTTATTAATCAGGTGCATAATACTTCCGACGCCGCCCGTATAGAACTGTGCGCCCAGACCGGGTTGACCGAACCACGACGTAATAGGTCCACCGATCACCGTGAACGGGCGGATGACTCGATACATGTGATAGTTGTACGGGAACTCGGGGCTCTCGGGATCTGTATCGAGGCTTGATGGAGGCAGCGAGCGCTGAGAAAACGGTGCGCTGGCGGCGGACAGGAATGTGCCTACCATATGTCAGTCTCTTATATCTATGAGCCGAACCAAGTATCACAGCGTCTCCTTCATCCGAGCCACCCCGTGTAGATGCGTCCTAGATAACGACTTCACGCGGTAGGTAAGGCTACGGGATATACTTGCCATTTTCGCTTCCAAAGCGGTCGACGAGCGTGCCCACTTCGAGCTGCATACTTCCATTCACGGCATTTCCTCTTTTATCGAGCTGAAATCCGTTCTGCGGCGGGAACTTGTACTTTCCGTCTGGGCCCGTCCACACCCGCAGAAACAGGTCCGGCGCGATGCCGCCAAGACGGCTATACGAAGCGACAAGGCTCCCGAGCGGCAGCATGGTCGGCAGCTTCCTCGGACCCAGGCGGGCATCGTTGCACAAGTAGACTTTTGCGCCTTCTCCCGCGCCCGGGTCGGTGCCGGTGCAGTCGCAGGTGCCGTTGGGGATGGTGGGTGTGTAGTCGGGCGCGGGGCCGGACGCGGCGCTGCTATCATTCGGCGCGGCATCAATGGCAAAGGCCTGAGAGACACTCGAGAAGAGGAGTGCCAGTACGGTGGCGGTCTTCATGATTGTAATGAGTGCGGATAGGATATATAGAGGCATGATGGTGAGGAAGCGGGGAGTAGGGGATGTGTGGATGTCAAGGATAGCCTCAACTTTGAGCCATATATTTCTAGGAGCATCTCGCCTAAAGCGGCGTTTGCTCGGGTGCAGTACAGATTTCGTTTGACAAGAAAGTTGCTGCCAGTAGCACAGCATGGATTGCTCCTGCAGCGTGACCACCATGTCTCAGCCCGGCAGACAAGCGCACATAAAGTCCAAATGTTTCAGGCCGCAAGTTGCAACTTATGAACGCGCCATGTGATGCAAGTCCCCTGTCATGTTGCCAGATTCCCAAATTTGACAACGTATTTAGAAGGGGTCAACTGGTGATTTCGGCATGACGCGTGTTGATCCACGAACAGTGAGCGACAAGTTGCCGTCTTCTTTCTCGTAAAATGAGGTAACCAACCTGTGCCTCCTAAAAAGCTCACCAGTCCCTCGACTACGATCGGGATTGACACTGGGGCATAGAGGGGGAGAGGCCTTATGAATGTGTGAAGGGCCTTTGTCTCGCGTTCAGACAGCCACGAGCTATCAACTTGAACCTGCTCCCGGTCATCCACCTCCACACGGCCGAGCAATTATGAGGAGAAATAAAATCTCTCATCATGCGACGCAGTCCACCGGAACAGCCAGAGCTCGATTTATTGTGCAGCAGTCTATTTCAGAACATTTCCACAGTATGAATCATTCTTCGGAGCATCTTTCCGGGAGTCTAGATGCAGTGGTGAATAAAGTCTGTATGTTACTGTTGAGGCTTTGTGAAGAGAGATGTTGGTACTGGGTTCATCAACAAAAATACAGGTATCTCCATTAAGCCTCCATTTCTAGAATTACAAGATCGTATACGAAACAGCACAGGGACAGATCATGGAGAAGGATATGGGTCAATCGGCTCCATCTTCCACGTCGTCGTCGTCCTCACTATCGCTTTCATCGAGCCCAGGGTCCGGCATCACAATACTATTAACAAATGTAACCTGTCATCAAAGTATATGTATCAGCATATGAACCACAACGTCTCGATAGAGCCGCTCGCATACATATCCTTCCATGGCACGGATGTACTCGCCGATTTTCTCTTGTACATTGTCCTCGCACAGCATTGCCGTATCAATCGGCACGCCCAGCGTGTAATTCTTGAGCTTCAATAGGGCTATATCCGGATGCGTCACCTCGTAACCCTGAGACACTCAATTAGCGCTTCAACTGTAGTCTGGTTCAGACAATGGCTTGTTTTCTCCGGAAGCAAGGCGTCTCCAAGGTCTTCAGGAGCAGACCCAATACTCACCATTGGTTTCTTCTTGAGCGCATTCATTTGGTTTTTTCCAACAAATGCCTTCACCACCGCTTCCACATCCGCGCCGGCCTTGACCTGCGGGAAGAAGACCTTGCGGAGCTGCGCGTTCCCAAGCACGGCTCGCCAGCGCTCTGGGTGACGGTCGATGCTGCGCCGCATCTTTTGCACGTGCGATGCCTCTGGGTGCCACAAGCCGCCGCCGATGAAAGAGCGGCCGCTACCAGATTCGCAGTGTATGTAGTAGCAGGCGTACGGTCCTTTGCGTCCGGTGCGTGACCAGGCCGCGGAAAAGTGTGGCTATACATTTAAACGTCAGCAATTCTGTCCGTGTCCTTTCCTTCAGACAGACTCTAGTGTGAACGGTTCTGTGCCCGGCGCAAAGACTATACCTTGTATGGTGTGGGATCTTTGCTAAAACGCGTGTCGCGGTATATTCGAAACACAATATCCTTTGACGGTAGTTCCGGAATTGTCTCGTCAGCTTCGGCGACGGTTTGTGAAGTCTCTTCTACAAAGGTCTGCCAGTCCTTGAATGCCCTTCTGTACTCGCCGTCGTGTGCTAACGCCAGCCAGACGATATCGTCTCAGTTTCACTCTCTCGGTGCTCAGTTCGAGGCGCGGGCGGACTCACATTTTAACCATGACCTCTTGTTATTCGCTTTCAAGTCTTTGAGAAAGAGCACTGTGTTTTTATGCAGTCTGTAGTCCTCATACGACACACCGTCTTCAGGTCTGAGCTTCTCTAGCGGTATAATCTTGACCTTGAGTGCCTTGTCTTCCGCTCTTTGCCCACTTTCTTCATCTTCTTCCTCGTCATTCACATCTTCAGTTTCATCTTTCTGTTGTTCTCCCAGTCCATACGTCTCATCGCGCTGATCATCTTGGTCATCCGAAGAAAGCTGTGTCTCATCTGAATACTCATCCTCATCATCTTTTATCTCGTTTTTCGCTGCACGTGCGTGCCCATTGCCAGCCCTGGCCTTCTTTCTCGCCGGCCCGAGCCTTCCCCCGCCGCCGAAGTCGTCATCTTCATCAGAACCCTCCCAATAGGAGCTCTTTTTCGGAGTGCCAGAGATGCGACCCGATCGGCGACGCGGGCGTCCACCGTCAGCAACGGCTGCCGCTGGCTCCGCAGGCCGTTTTCGTGCGGGCATTTCCAGTGAAAATGAGACAAAATGTTTAATCTAGAATAAGAGGGACCGCTTAGCAAGCTTTCGGGGCCTGCAACAGCGAGAGCAGCCCGTAAGGTCAGCGAGTATGGTATTTAGAGCAGGCCGTTTCTGTCATGTCGTCATAGTCCGTCCCTGCCGACTAAGGAAGGCCTGGATGGGCAGCGCGTTCTGGCGCGATCGCTTTGACGCGAGTTCACGTGAACTTGGACTAACCTACCCTATACTACTGATTACCGCGTTTCGTATCAGGATCATATTCGACTTCGACGGCAATACTGGACTGTTTAATGTTAGTAAAGTTCTCATCGATAGTGTCAGCTAGATAAAATAAATTTCTCCTGTCGCTAAAAAGGCCTATTGTGTGATGAGATTGTCCGCAGATTCTCAAAAAGCAACTCGTTCCAAAACCTGTTCATTGAAGAATACCCCTCCAGATAAACGTCGCAATGTGAGCAATGTGTGTCGTTGGATCCCCACGCTGAATCAGCGAATACAAAGACAAGGATGACCTAAATCGTAAGAACCAAAATTGCAAACCCAGCGTCTTCCTACGCCTTTGCCGGTACCGCTTAGCCAGAAGCCACGCTATCCTCAGGCCAATATTTATTCACCACTGATGTGACCTTGATCTTCCATGCCAAATCTTTCAGCTGCGTCCTGGCCCAGGTTGCCATTTCCTCCGGTATGACCTCATCATCACGACCAGTAATCTCCGTCACAACTGCGCACACACGAATCGCGCATGCCATACGCTCTTGTCTGTCGGGCTCCGCCCCGCCCTTGATCATTTCGATTTCCTCAGACATGTACACAATATCCTTGACCTTGTCCAGCCGGTGTCGGAAATTCAGATCGCAAAATGCCGAATCGCTTAACAGGCGTAGCAGTCGCTTCTTATAACCCTGCCAAGTGTCCGATGGAATCCTGGCTAGGTCCTTGGCGATGAGGGTCTCAACAAACTGTAGCTTGCAAATTGCGACATTCGGGTCGGAGGTGTAAGTAGAGTCGACGCCAAAGCTGTTGGACCATGAAGACGGCCGGCGAAATTCTATTTTATCACCCTTGCTTGCGGCCGAGTGGTCGGCATTAGTGCCTTTGATGGCCTGTTCAGTAAGTCCCGTTAGGCCGCTGGGCTCATCGCGAGCGTTGGAGCTCTTGACATTCTTCCTCTCGTCGTCGTCATAATCATCATCGTCGTCGTCGTCGTCATCATCAATGATGTGGGATGGAGCGGAGCCATTTTCCTCTCGAAGCTGTCGCGATGGGCTTGCATCTACATCCATGGCATCATCAGGCGTTGCACCACTACCACAAGTCCTTTTAACCATGATCTGAACTTCGTCCGCCATGGAATCCTCAACTTCCGAGGGTAGCTCTCCGCAGTCGAGGCTTTCGAGGTCTATTGCCTTTGATCTAGATTCGATTTGTCCAGTTGTGCCATCGTGATCTGGTGATGGTGCGGTTTCAATCTTCTCGAGGGCGGCCTCGTTGTTGCCGGCTTCTTCCTGCTGCTTCATCTTGTTTGACTCCTTCTCCTCCTTTGCATCCTTCGCCTGCCCCCCGTCTTTAGGATTGTTGAATTTTCTGTGGATAGAGTCTGGCCGATTAACCTTCTCGACTATGCTCTCCAAACTCTCCGAAGCGAGTATGGACGACGGTGCATCCCTGGTCGAAACCTTCAAACGGTCAGCAGTAGATGCTCCGTCGACAGATTTCGATTTGGGATTGCGTGCGCCCTTTTGAGCCGCATCGACCGGATGTCGGATGCGCGTCCCTGGTGATGCGCTGTGGCCCGCCCGATTCTTGCGGCGCTTCTTTGGCGTATCATGATCGGAATGCGAGTACCTTTTCATGGCGATAATCTGCAACGAGAACACTTGAGCTTATCAGGCGAAGGAAATATCAAGTGGCAAGGATGAATGATGTTCGACTGAGGCGTGCGATAGAGTTGAGTTAGACCTTCAGCTGTTACTCGTGGGCCAAGTAGTTGAGAAGGAAGCCACGCAAGCATGCAAACGACTGCCAGCTGGCAGCGGCCCAACAGCCAAACGGAGAAGCTCCTATAAGCTTAATTCATCTGACTCTGTATTCACTGCGATGACTTTTAGCTGCGTTGCATTTACTGTTTTCCGTGTCCGATGATATGTTCTAGTAGTACAATACAAGACGCAGACAATTCAAAAAAAGAAAAAAAGAAACAAGAATGCCACTTTTCACGCCGTAGCCCGGAAAACATAACACCACTCTTGAAGTTGTCCATATCTCTATCATCTATACCATTATAGCTCGTCGTGAATGTCGGCGTCCTCCTCCTCGCCAGGTGCGCCACCGGAGTACATCTTGGAGGTGATGGGATAGGCAACGTTGGAAAGCTTCTCCTTCTGCTCCTCGAAATCCTCGGCGGTGGCGTCGGCGTTGTTTTCCTCGAGCCACTCAGTAGCCTCCTTGACGGCATCGAGAATGGTTTCCTTGTCTTCATCATCGATCTTGCCACCTAGACCCTCTTCATCATTGACTTGGTTCTTCAAGTTGAAAGCGTAGTTCTCAAGACCGTTGCGAGCCTCGATACGCTCGCGAGTGGCCTTGTCCTCCTCGGCATATTTCTCGGCCTCGGCAACCATGCGGTCAATCTCTTCTTGAGTGAGGCGGCCCTTGTCATTGGTAATGGTGATAGACTCCTGTTTGCCAGTGCCCTTATCGTGCGCGGAGACCTTGAGAATGCCGTTGGCGTCAAGCTCAAAGGAGACTTCGATCTGAGGAACACCGCGAGGTGCAGGAGGAATGCCAGTAAGCTCAAATTTACCAAGAATGTTATTATCCTTAGTCATAGAACGCTCGCCCTCGAACACCTGAATGAGAACGACGGGCTGGTTATCGGCAGCCGTGGAAAAGATCTGGCTCTTGCGAGTAGGGATAGGGGTGTTGCGAGTAATGAGCTTGGTCATTACGCCACCAGTGGTCTCGATGCCAAGAGTCAAAGGGTTGACGTCCATGAGAACAATATCGTCGGTGCCTTGCTCGCCGGAAAGAACTCCGGCCTGCACAGCAGCTCCGAAAGCGACAGCCTCGTCGGGGTTGATACCCTTAGAAGCCTTCTTGCCAGCGAAATACTCCTCAATCAGGGACTGAACCTTGGGAATGCGGGTGGAGCCGCCAACAAGAACGATATCATCAATTTCGGATTTCTTGACATTGGCGTCCTTAAGAACCTGCTCAACAGGCTTAAGTGTCTTCTTGAACAGATCCATGTTGAGCTCCTCGAACTTGGCGCGAGTGAGAGTCTCAGAGAAGTCGTTGCCCTCGAAGAAGGCCTCAATTTCGATACGTGTGCTCATCTGCGAAGAGAGAGTACGCTTGGCCTTTTCAGCCTCACGCTTGAGCTTGCCCATAGCCTTTGCGTCCTTGGTGATGTCGACGCCGTTCTTCTTGTTGTAGGATTTGGCAAAGAAGTTGATGACGCGCTGGTCGAAGTCCTCACCACCAAGATGGGTATCACCGGCGGTAGCCAACACTTCGAAAACGCCCTGATCGATGGAGAGCAGAGAGACATCGAACGTACCACCACCAAGGTCGTAGACAATGATCTGTCGCTCGGCTTCGTCCGTCTTGTCTAGACCGTAGGCGATGGCGGCCGCGGTGGGTTCGTTGACGATACGGAGAACGTTGAGGCCGGCGATGATACCGGCATCCTTGGTAGCCTGGCGCTGATTATCCTGTTGAAGAAGTCAGTAGCTGTTTGATCTGAGGCGTGGGAGGGGACTTGCATTGAAATAGGCAGGGACCGTAACGACAGCGTGGGTAACTTTCTTGCCAAGGTATGACTCGGCGACCTCCTTCATCTTGCCGAGAATCATGGCAGAGACCTCCTCAGGGGTGAATTGTTTGTTCTCGCCGGCGACTTGAACTTGAATATTAGGCTTTCCATCCTTGGAGACAACCTTGTAAGGGAAGTGCTTAATATCGGCCTGCACATCCTTATCGCCGATTTTGCGACCAATAAAACGCCTGCAGCATGGTTAGCATGAAAGTCACTGATGGAAAGGGGAGTAGAATGGACTGCGCCTACTTGACATCAAAGATTGTGTTGTACGGGTTGGCGGCGGCCTGGTTCTTGGCTGAATCGCCAACCAAACGCTCTTCGTCGGTGAATGCGACATATGAAGGTGTGATACGGTTACCCTGATCATTGACGAGAATCTCAACCTTGCCCTTTTGCATCACACCGACACATGAGTAGGTTGTTCCAAGATCCTGCGAATAGTTAGGTACGACGTTCAAGCAAGATCGCAAGGTAGTGGTAGTCAGTATTAACGTACGATACCAATGACGGTTCCATAGTTTTCGGTGTCCTCAGCCTGAACGGTTTGGACAAAAGCCAGGGGCGCGAAAAGAAGTCCGATCCAGGCCAGGAGTCCGAGGCCAAGGGCCAGCGAACTGCGCGAACGAGCCATTGTTGGAAAAGTGACCTTTACTCGACGATACGCCAGAAGAGGGAGATGGAAAAGAAAGAGAAGAGAAAAAGAGGTGCAGAACGAAGGCTTCGAATAAAGTATTCGATACAGAGAGACAATCTCGTCTCTCAACTTGCCAATTCGCCCAAGATTGGTTGTTTGTGTTGAAGTTTGAAATTGAGTGGTGAAGGGAAAAGGTGGCGACGTGCGGCAGACTTTATGAAAGCCCGTCTAGAAACCGTCCAGGTGTCCAGAAGCCACAAAAAGGCCAGATTTCACTCCAGTACGCTAATAAGTCAGTACTAGGTACTTTGCCAGCCGACTGGCCGCTCAGCGTGTGGGACCCACGTGACAGGGGCGTCTATGGACCCCTGGTAGAATGTTCGCACTGTGGGAATCGCCACGACTCGGCGCCTATTGATAGCCTCATATCACACCATGTCTACAGTGCTAGTCACAGGAGTATCACTGGGTCCTCACCGAATAAGGCCACTGCTCGAAGCAGTCAATGCCCCGCAGCTGAGTATCCTGCCTCACCATCCGCTACGTCGCAGCAATCTGTCAACTTGTCTGCGTCTGTCAGCACAGCACCAGCGATACATTCCATCAACTTCTCTCACCTTGTTGTGAGTCATGGTACGAGTCATTTGTCTCTGAGCCACCTTCACTTGTCAATATTTGAATGATATAGTGTTCATCACGACGTTGGGATGCCCGAACCTGGTCTCGTCGCTAGCAAGGTCGTGGCCCATTAGTAGCTGGGCTCTACCGCCTTCGCTGACAAGGCCGTCCAATAGTAAAGGCTGAAGATTACTCAGAAGTTACCGTTGTAATAATTCTATTGACGATATATGTGGCCTCTTCGAACGTCTATTCTAGCAACCCAGCGGCGACTGTCTCACCGCCGCTTCTGATAACAACTCTCTGCCCAGCCTCTAGTGGGACTTTTTCATTGAGTTTAATCACAACTCTCGCGACGCCGCCAGGCTGAACTATCCTCGGTTTCTTTCTGAGGACATTTCCCGTGGCCTTGTCCAGTAAGGCAGTAATGCTCTGGATACATCCAGGAGCATGTAAACGACCCCGATGGAGATCCAGGGGCATAGGCATGAGATGATCGAAAGCCATGGCTTTCATTGTAAAAGTGTCGCCGCAAGGCACAGGATTCGCCGCGTGACAAAGGATATCTCCAACACGCATGTGAACTGGATCGATGTCTGTCAGAGCAAGGCTGACATTCTGCCCCGCAACTGCCCAATCTTGCGGTTCAGTATCTACCATGATGGACTTCAGGTATGCCGTTTCTCCGCTGGGCTGAATTGCGAGGGAGTCCCCGACCTGAATCGTTCCAGAATCAATGCGACCCGCCAGAGTTGTTGTTCCTTGCTGCTGCGATCTGTAAATCTCGGAGATGGCTAGCCGAAATGGCTTCCTCAAAGCTCGAATAGTCGTTGGCTCGGTTCTCTCCAAGGCCTCGAATAGAGTCTCACCCGTATACCAGGAAGCTGCCGGGTCGTTTATTTTTTTGACGATATTTTCGCCATCCAAGCCTGAGATAGGAATAAAGTCGATGTTGCTTTCTTGAAATCCCATACCAGCTAGGAAGCCCGTGACCTCTTGTGAGATGGCCTCGAAACGGTCTTTCGACCAACCTACCATGTCAAGCTTGTTCACAGCGACAATGATTCGCTGCAGACCGAGGCTTCGCAGAAGTAGGATGTGTTCCCTGGTCTGTCCCTTGAGGCCCTTTTCATACGCACCAATGTTCGAGTCAATGACCAGGATGGCAAAGTCAGCCTGACTTGCGCCGGCAATCATATTGGGAACAAAGTCGCGATGACCAGGCGCATCCAGTATTGTGTATTTCGTTTTGGCCGTCTCAAAATAATTTGTGGCAATGTCAATAGTGACTCCGCGCTCCCTCTCCTCGCTCCGCTGATCCATGACCCATGCTAATGCAAAGGATTGTTTGCCAGCCTTTTCGGCTTGTCTCTTGTATTTTTCAATAGTTCTTTGATCAATGTACTTGAGGTCGACTAGCAAGCGTCCCATTAGAGTACTCTTGCCGGCGTCAACATGACCTGCATAGCTGATGAGCGATGATTTAGCCGCGGATCTCGATGGAATAACATACCAACAACGACAAAACTGGTGCTTTTCTTGATACTGCTTTGCTCATATTCCTTCACGACGTCTAGTCCCTTTGTCTTTGGCGGAGGTGCATCGGCGACCTTTAGGCTGGCAACTTTTTTCGTTGCATCATCGACCCCGGACTCGGGCTTTCCAGCACCATTGCTCTTCTTCTTTGGCTGAGGTTTTGGTACTGATTGGGCTTTTTTGCCCGCTGATAATGAATTAGATATTAGCCCCTTATTTCGCCCTTGAAAAGTTCGAACCTTTCGCCTGCGCCGCGAGCACAACATCATCTGGGCTTGGCTGAGCAAACGCAGAGCCTGGGTATGAAAGTGAAGATGCGTATTTCATGACAAAGTTATCCTTCATCCGCCTTTCGACATTCACTGGAGCAGATCCAATCAATGTTCGCGCAAATGCCGATGGCTTTGAGAGGTGCATCTCTATGCTGACGTGGCTTTCAAGGTGAGGCAGGAACCGTTCTTCGCTGTCCGGCAGAACACTCTTTGGCGTAGGATATTTTCCTGGCGACATGTCGATTTTGTCGTGTGCTGATGCTGACGCGGCGTATGGCGTTGCAGTTGCTTGCTTAGCTCTAGGCTGAGGCTCAGAGATCGACAGTCCTTGTAAGCTCTTCTCAGCTTGTGAGTCTTTGTCTAGATCTCGTTTTTGCTCTTGTTTCTTTTTCCTCGCTGCAGCCAAGGCTTGCAGCTTCGACATCTTCGGGCTCGCCTCGCTCCCGCCAAGTAAGCCGCCAACAGGTAGCAAAGGGACAATGAAGGTCCCGTGCCGACTTGGTAATGTTCGCAGCCACGGCATATCGTAGAAATAAGACTCATTGGGAAGTCGTGGAGGTTGCAGAATGGAGCGCGGAGGTCCTTCCGTGGTCGGTTCATCGATTCGAAATCCCGGATATTTGCGCTGTTGACTGTCTGCCCCAGCGGTGCCACCCAATGCCGCAGCCGACAAGAGAGAACTACCTGTAAATGACTTACATTCTGGTACTTTTTTTGGGGTCGGCCTGGGTGTTGGCGAAATAAACGACTTTTGCAGATACGCGACTGACTTTTCGACGTCATAGTAGTAATGCCACAAAGCATCTTGTATCTGCTTCAATGTGACCTTGCTTGCATCTGCACCGAGCGTTGCCCTAACATCTTCCGTGCCTCTTGCCATGGAAATCTTGTCTTCTGCACTCATGTAATCCTCTCCCTCTTCAGAGTAGTCCTCGTCAGGGTCGTAAAAGTCGTCGTCTGCAAGTGGCGCCATGCTGCCTGAGATATCGTTGTCGGCAGCGGATTGGTACGTATGTTAAATTGTGTCAATCGTATTCTGAAGATATGCGAGAAATTCGTCGCAGGTAAAGGTATGAGAATCTGAGTTGATTTGCCAGTCAAGGAGTCTCTCTGCCACAGTGAGGACGAGTGGCTAGCTATGCTCATGTTGGGCTCCGAGGGGTAGTTGCATGTATGTGTCACTGGGGGCGCGGGGCCCACGCCCACTTTCACCAAAGCATCTGACTGCTATGTAATCTGCGTTTGGGCGGGGGATGATGTATGGCCGTGGGTGTTTTTTTTTTTTTGGCGGACTTTTGATTTCGCCGTGTCCCGTCAACTGTTGGCGGGCTGGTGGGGGAGCACAGCACTCTTTCTAGTATACTGACTGTACAAGCTTTATTGTTAGGCTGTCTAGGTAGTAGTAGGTAGAGAGGTACTTGTTGAGCCGTTGCCGCAACCCTCAACTGCGCTGGAAAAATACGGATTCCAATAGAACAACTCCTGGTCCGCACACTTTCGCCTTCATAGCTGCACATATTGCTGCAGGATCCGGCTGCTCTGATTCCTTCCTAAGCAATATATCTCGTGCTCTAAAGAGGAGCTGCAGTTACAATGTCATTGAGTATGCTCACCCATCAAGGATCGTGAAAGTCTAGCTAACATAATCAGATTTGGATGTTTCCAACGGTGAGAGGCGCGCGCCCTAGATGTTTAGGACCTAGTTTAGCTGACAGCTCCTAAGCGACAATGATGAAGGACGAGCAGGGGCGTCCGTTCATTGTCGTCAGAGAGTAGGTCTCCGTCGACGATGATTCGATAGGTCTGTACTGACGGATACGGTAGCCAGGGAAAGAAGAAGCGTCAATACGGAAACGAGGCTGTCAAATCGCACATTCTTGCCGCTCGGACTGTGGCCAATATTGTCAAGACTTCTCTAGGGCCCCGCGGTCTGGACAAAATCCTTATCTCTCCCGACGGGGACATCACCATCACAAACGACGGTGCGACGATTATGCAGCAGATGGAGATCAGCAACCATGTTGCTAAGCTGCTTGTCGAGCTTTCTAAGTCGCAGGATGACGAGATTGGTGACGGTACCACCGGCGTTGTCGTCTTGGCTGGTGCACTTCTGGAGCAGGCGGCCGACTTAATCGACAAGGGTATCCATCCTATCCGGATTGCCGACGGTTACGATCAAGCATGCGATATCGCGGTCGCCGAGCTCGATAATATATCCGACAAGATCGAATTCACAAAGAAAGAGACAGCTAACCTGGTCAAGGTTGCGCGAACCAGTCTGGGTAGCAAGATCGTCTCAAAGGCACACGACCAGTTTGCCAACATCGCCGTCGACGCTGTTCTTTCCGTCGCTGATCTCGAGCGTAAAGATGTTGATTTCGAGCTGATCAAGGTGGACGGTAAAGTAGGAGGGTCCCTGGAAGATTCCCTTCTTGTCAAGGGTGTCATTGTCGACAAGGACTTTTCTCACCCTCAGATGCCCTCTGAAGTTAGAGATGCCAAGATTGCGATTCTTACATGTGCTTTTGAACCGCCCAAACCTAAGACGAAGCATCATCTAGACATTACGAGCGTGGAAGAGTTCAAGAAGCTCCAGAACTACGAAAAGGAAAAGTTTGTTGAAATGATCCAACAAATAAAAGACACGGGCGCGAATCTAGCCATCTGCCAATGGGGTTTCGACGACGAGGCAAACCACTTGCTGCTGCAGAACAAGCTGCCCGCCGTGCGTTGGGTAGGCGGTCCCGAAATGGAGCTCATTGCCATTGCCACAAATGGGCGCATTGTCCCGCGGTTCGAGGATCTCAAGGCAGAGAAGCTGGGGCACGCTGGCGTTGTGCGAGAAATGACGTTTGGAACGACAAGGGAGAAGATGCTGGTTATCGAAGAGTGCGCAAATACGAGAGCTGTGACGGTTTTTGTGCGTGGAAGCAACAAGATGGTAAGTTGGGTCCGCATTCAGATTCATGGGCGAATCGCGAAGCTGACTATAACTTAGCTCATTGACGAGGCCAAAAGGTCACTACATGACGCTCTTTGTGTCGTGCGTAATCTCGTCAAAGATAATCGTGTCGTTTATGGAGGTGGCGCCGCCGAAATTGCATGCTCGCTGGCAGTTGAGGACGCGGCGACCAAAACAGCCGGCCTGGAACAGTATGCGATGCGGGCGTTCTCGGAAGCTCTGGACACCGTACCTATGACTCTTGCTGAGAACAGCGGCCTCAACCCCATCTCTACGCTAGCAGAAATCAAGAGCCAGCAGGTAAAGGCTGGTTCAGGCAGCCGGGGCAAGCTCGGCGTAGACTGCATGGGACGCGGCAGCAATGACATGAAGGAAGCATTCGTCATTGATCCTTTGATTGGAAAGAAGCAACAGCTGCAGCTGGCTACACAACTGTGTCGCATGGTGCTCAAGGTGAACAATGTTATCATCGCGGGCTCGGAAGACAATGAATGGTGAGAGGAAGCAAACGCCAAAGCAAGATAAACAAAAACGAATAGAAGAGACGAAAATGACCTTGACGGGAATATACCACGGAAAAGTAAATAGCAAAGTTAATTTACACTTTGGGTTTTCATGTGCAGTTTTCATTACATCATAGTTGGATCCCGAAGATTGACCACTTATACTGGCGTGTCGAGCTGATGGGAGTTGTTCTAAAGTCAGTATCAGATATATCGCATAGATGATGGTCAGTAATAATATAGTAGAAACAAGCCGATATGGGCCTGCAGAACCAGCCTGTCAAGGATGCTGATCGATCTGATTGGCGAGCAAGCCACAGCCCTCTGTCCGAGCCCCGTGATGTTTGATGCACTCTCCAACTTACGTCCAACCAAAGCCTAAAGAGGGAATGAACGAGAGTGTAATGGTGTATGCGGGGTCCTCAAGGTGCTAGGTAAATGTTCATGTTCTTTTCCACAGAGGCGATGGGATGGATAGCACGGCAATCCATCAATAGGCTATTCAGAGCCAAAGCATGGCTTGGATGCCAATTAGGTGGTGTCACGTTAACAGCAGGGGATAACTGTACAGGCTGATAAATATGTATCAGAATGAACAAGACTAGTAAGAAAGTTAATTGATCAATAAAAATTATAAAAATAAGACTCGGTCCTAGCTACTTATTTATCATCGAAATTGATTTATTGTCAGCCTCCGAGACATCCTTCGTAGTGGTTGCAGCAAGTCCAGGGCAGGGGAAAGGACAGTCAAATTGGCCACATGCCCCAACCACCGTAAAGCAGAGGAATGGAAGCTTGCACGCTTTGGCCTGCCTGCCTGCATATTGCGGCGCATCATCTGCCCAAATGAGCTGCTGAGCTGGCACATTGTTCCGAAGCAGGTGGCTTGCGCGCGTCGGCCGCCCATCTACGTGGCAGGATCCGTCACACGGATCTGTGCTGCAACGCGATTTGATGGCGGAGGTCGGGGTGGCTGATGTCGGCCTGCGCGAGCGGAATTGCCTACATAGTGGCGTGGAAAATCATTTTGGCCTACACACTCGGGGAGGGTCAGGGGAATGCAATGAGTTGGTCAGCTTTGCGATGGTGGTGAGTGAGCGTGATTTATCTCATATCTACACTCCCCCCTCTACGAATAAATAGAGTCAAGAATACTAATCACAAACAGGCTGTGTGAATTTGTTACCTGCAGTGAAAGATGAAGGGAAATGGTCGGCGGCGTGATGCGTGACGGCAGAGGGTTGGTTTGCCTGGTTGCCGCGACCAACCTACGATGACAGTGTCATGTTTGTGCGAGTGTTGGCGGGGTTCCTCGCCTGTTGAATTGGAACGAGCGAAATCTTTCCTTCTTTCTTTTTATTTTATTTTATTATATTTTATTTTGATACCGAGACCGACTGCTTCTCTACCCAAGCGTAAGAAGCTGTACATGGATTTTGACTGTAGCAAAACTGGACTGGACTTGAAGATATCTGGCCTAAATAATCTGTCATTATCATATAGATACTCCTACTGATTTTTCAACAATATATATAAGAATCTAGTCCCCCTTTGCGCATAAATCGTCGAGCTATCCAGTTATCAGAGACGCCCAAATTGCGCGACGTAGCCGCTAGGTATACGCCTATATCTTGGACAAGTGCTGCATAGGCACATATGAAGAAAACAAGTACATGATATTTTTTTTTTAGAGTTAACTCGATTGTCTCGATCCGAATATTCTCTTCTTTTACCCCCCCCCTTGACTTTCTCTTAAACATGATCACCGCGAGAGCCGCGTCTACCACTGGCCCTGTCCGATTATCGCGGGGTCGAACAACCCTCACCTTGCTACCGCAGGCAGATGGGCAATTGATCAATTCGAAAAAAAGAGATGGAATAAAGGGTCGCCAGCCAGAGGCTCCATTGATGCCATCTCCTCATGACTCATATTCTTCGCTTTATACCCGAATAGATGATGAGACATTCGTGACTCTAGCAGCATCCCACCCGCGTACTGGGAGTAGTCATCGATCCGCCAACGTACCTCGCTAGCAGTTTTACACCAACGAATAGTTGAGACAGGATAGAAAATACCTCTACGCATTACTTCTGACTCATAGGCACATCATGCCCAGACCCCCAACACAGCTCGCTCTATCGACATAAATCTACCGTAAAAACACCAACAAGTCTGTATTGACATCTACATCGTTCAATTGCATAATTTTTTCTAGCAGTCGACTCGATACCGTGTGCTTGTGTTGGCGTTTGGGTTTTCTATATTCTTCTTCTCCCAGTAATTTTTCGCCACTTACCACATACAACACCACCACCTTCGTCCGGCCACTCTTTGCCCTACGATGCTTTCTCTGCGCCAAAAGGATAGTAGCTCGCCTACTACACGAATACAGGCTGTTGCCGAGCCGTCCAGCTCTCGAGTCGTAGCCAAGCCGGTGCCACAGGCCCAACTCGAGGACCCCCGCGGCTACCAGATCGGTCAGGTCCGGAAACGCTACTCGCCAAAGGAGTCTGTCGCCGCCGACGGCGCCACGTCTCTGGAATTCAGGGTGACGCCCTCGGATCCCGACTTTCCCTTTGAGCTCTCGCATCTCTGCTGCAACCTGGTCGTGCCCAAGGCGTATCCGATCAAACGGCCGTCGCTGCGGGTCACCAACAAGGACATTCCCAGAGGCTTCAGCATCAACGTGGAGCGAGGATGGGATAAGCTCGCACAAGAGAGGGAAAGCGCCACTCTTCTCTCACTGATAAATGCTCTCGATAAAAACTTGGAGACTTTTTTGTCCGAGCAGAAGGTCGAGACCATCAAACTCGTGGCTTTCAGAGATACCAGGCACCTGCAACAGAGTAACAAGCAGCATGGAGAGGCTCCGAAAGCCGCTGTTGGCACGACTAGCTCTACACCTCACCTGGAGGACACTTCGGTGGTTGCTCAAACACATCCCGTCAAATATCTGCCTGAGAAAGTACACTCCAGGAGCGACATCGCCGCGGCCAAGGAACGTAGGGCTCAAGAAGTGCGTCAACTCGAGGCTCGCATGGGCAGACTACCTCTCTACCGTCGGTCAGCAGACGGCGTAGTCTTCACGCTGCCCCTGGAGCCTAGAAAGAGAAACGAACTACCACAGGGCTTACGTTCCGTCAACAACATCCACCTCATTGTCCCATTGCTCTATCCGCTGCAAGACATTCGAGTACAGCTCAATGAGGCCGATGCCAAGGACGCTGAGCCGGTGGAGGATGTCTTTGTTCAGCGAGCTGCAGAGCAAAAGCAGATGAGTCTAATGGCACATGTCAACTATCTTGCACAAAATCTACACAGCCTAGCCAGGATAGCTCAACATAACGCGGCAGAGGTCAACCTACCGCAACCCCAAGAGACCAAGCCCGGCAAGATTGTAGAACCGGCTGACGTCTCGAAAGATGTCGACTCTGGAAAATCTCATATTCACTTCATACCACGGCCTCCCGAGTGGACTGCTGGTAGCGATGGTGAGGAGTCTACCGACGAAGAGAGCGATGCCTCGTCCTCGGATGACGGTGGTGTCGTTCTAGCAAACAGCCATCCACAGCCATCTTCGGCCGCCGTTTCTGGCGCACCCGAGCATGGAACCATGATTTCCTTCCCATCCATCGAACTCCACGGGCTGGAACTCCTACAAATCTCATCCCTCAGCCTAACTGTCAAGTGTGACCGCTGCCGCACCCTCAACGACCTGACGGCCATCCAGCCCGGCCTCACAAAGAGCAGCAGCTGCAAGAAGTGCACCACCGCCCTCTCCGCCAGCTACCATCCGCAGTACGTCCATCAGCACTCCGTCCGCGCGGGCTTCATCGACGCCTCCGGGTGCAAGGTCGCCGACATGCTACCGAGCACCTTCGTGCCCACCTGCGGGCGCTGCTCCACGCCGGGCCACGGGCTCGTCTCCGTGCGCGGCGAGACCACGACCAACGTCTGCCGCGAGTGCCACTCCAAGTTCATCTTCCGCCTGCCCGACGTCAAGTTCCTCTTTGTCGCGCCTGGCAGCACCGCCCCGCCGCCGCCGTCATCCGGCCCGCGCCGCAAGACGGAGAAGCTCGGCCTTCACGCCGGGGAGCCGCTGCCCGGCAGGGGCGCGTGCGTGCACTACCGCAGGAGCTTTCGCTGGTTCCGCTTCTCGTGCTGCGACCGCGTCTTCGCGTGCGACCGGTGCCACGATGAGGCGACGGTGGCGGCCGCCGACGGCGACGGCCACGTCAATGAGTGGGCGAACCGCATGATCTGCGGCTGGTGCAGCCGTGAGCAAAACTACGCCGTGGATGAGTGCCGATTCTGCGGGCGGGGAGTGGTCGGCAGGAAGGGGCACGGCTTCTGGGAGGGAGGCAAAGGGACAAGAGATCAGCGCATGATGAGCAGAAAGGATCCGCGCAAGTTCAAACGTATCGGCAATCAACCAGGGACAAAAAAGGCCTAGAGAATTTTCGTATATATCGATTGGCCAAAATCATCTTTTCATCTTTGCCGTGAGCATAAATGCAATCATATCTCCAGTCGTCCGAGTCCATCATCCTTGAGGAGGCACATCGAGTTCTAATGCAAGATAATGACAAGACGATAAGGAATATAATTATAAGTATATATCTACACAAAATGGACTATATATAATTAGTTCGCTCATTAAATGCGCCGCATCAGGGCGAATCCTCGTGTTTCCCCTATTGTGTTCGACGCGGAAAAGTGACCACACTGGAATAGTTATAATCGGACCTTTGCAACGCTGTGCCCTCGAAATATACTGCGAAACAATACTTTAATAGAGCAATAATTCTTCCGAATATTGATATCGTTTTGTTGTTCATCACCTTCGAGCTTGTCTCATTTGCCGGCTACGCTGCAGTTCCTTGGGTTTCCGGCTCTGTCGGTACGAGAACCGTCTCGGGCATAATGATGTCTCGCAGTCGTCGTTCCAGCGTGGTATGTGGCGCTATGGAAATCCTGGAGATCTCAATCGAAATAGAAGGCTGCACTAGAGGTGCCGCGTCGGGATCATCTAGCATGTCCAAGAGGACAGCGGGAACGTCTGCTTTGTATATCAACAACTCGGCCATTCCCGTCGTCGAGAACACCATGGACTAGATATTCACGACCATGGTCAACAAGTCGCGACGACGAGCAAGGTGTGTGTCAAATACGCAAGCACAGAAAACCCGAGGGATAGGGAGACTGCTTACAGAATAAGAGTCGAGCTCGGTAGGAGCCGCAATCCAGCGTCGGCGGGCGAGAGAGATGAGGAGTGCGACAACATAGGGATCGTGAAGCTTCTCTTTGGGCACGAGCCTCTTGTAGCGGAGGTTCGTTCGAGGGGTATGGGAAGGATCACTAGCCGAGACCGGGTTGACCTTTGCAGTCATGTCGTAGCGCATGCAGTCGATGCGATCGAGATCAATGTAGACGACGACTGGGAAGACTGTGCATCTACCAGGTGTGAAGGCCTTTGACACCGACACACCCATACAGTGTAGCCGCACCGGACTCTTGTCAAAGTAAAATTGAATGTCACGACTGCTCGGCCACAGAGTTAGTTTCTCATAACTGTGTGCAGAGACGGAAAGAGAAGTCGAGCACCTACAACTGCATGGTTTTCATTGACGAGCCCATGCTTGTGAATTGCCAAATCTTGAACTGCAATACATTTTCAATGATCATCTCTCTGCATCTCACTTTAGAGCATTGCCTCAGGCGCTCTGGTGTCCTTTTGGCGTGCCGCGCGTTGCGCGTAACGTTTACCGCGCTCGGAGCCATGCGTCCTGCCACACCAACCTCTGCTGCCGGGGTTGCCGCAGCCAGGAGTGCCGCAGCCAGAGGCGCCGCAGCCGGAGGTGTTGCTGTATGCGGTGCTGCTGTCTGTGGTGTGGCCGCCGGAGGTGTCAATGCCGGCGGGGGACTGACCGAGTCTTCTGCTAACAAGGGCTGTATGGTTGGCGATCGTGCCTCACCCTTCGCCGTGGTGGGTGGTGTCGGCACAGACGAGGAGCACGCTGACGATCCGTCCGTCGATGAGACCTCTTTCAGCGAGGTCTCCGATTGCCCAGCTATGCTTGGAGCCGCGGGAATGGTCGTGAAGGAGCATCGCAGGAGCTGAAGCTGGCGGTCGGTCCATTTGATGGGATGCACGAAAATAGGCTCTCTGCAGTGCGCGCGGGCAAGGTCACGCAGAGAGAACCCTTCTTCCGACTCCATAACTCTAAGGTTGCTGATGAATACGATTTGCTACATCTTGGAGAATAATGTATTGAGCAAGACGAATAGGAAACCCCCGAACGTCGAGCTCCGGCAGCGACTTCCTCGCCGGCTGCAAACGTGAAACCGACACAAGAACACGTGACGTGTATGATTATGGCATGAATCGATATTACATTCACATTGTCACTGAGAAGCTGTAAAAATGGGGTGATCATGATCATGGTTTGGTCAAAGCCGTCGTGGCCGAGGTGGTGGACATGGTACGGAATGGGAGACGTTGCAGAGCTCTGCCCTCCCAGCAGATGAAGGTATGTAGAAGCGATTGTGGTCAGAGCAGCAAGAGTTACGAACAGGTATTTCCGAGTAAGTTGTAGATACAGGATTTTATTTCACGAGCTCGAACGGGGACGAGATTGAACCAGAGGTGTATATTTGTCGCGACGGCGCAAGTTTCTGAGCATCACACAACTCAGATATTGTAGTTTTACGGGCTATTACGAGTTATGAATTAGCTACAAAACGAAACAGAAACATGACAGAATGTTGGAAATGGTATTCCCTTCAACCTGCTGCTCCGTCCGCTTTCAAAAGACAATATCGCCGCTTTTACTACTTCCATGCATGGCTCATATAGTTTACGCGACTCAAACGCCAAGCGGCCATGGACCGCAAACTCGCGGGACATGCTATATGTTGACCTTGTACATATTCTTGCTTTTTTCAATTGTTTTCTACCTCAAAATAATGCCAACGTTTGGCCCTCGAAGAGAAGCTTTACCAACCACAAGCTATGACGGTGTGTCTGTTGCCTAACATTATTTTTATGGCCTTGTCAACAAGGCTCCGTGCATCGATCAAAAGAACAAGCCGGCTGGGTCTTGAATCTAGCCTGTGTTTCATTCCCTACCTTCGCTAATGGGGGCGTGTTGTCGGCCGAGTCTATCATGGACCAGGTCTACAGCCACAGCGTCTCGCCCTCCAGACTTATGACGACGCTCAAGGCATCGGCGGTTACATCAAACACTCTCTTACCCACATGTTAACTAGCCAAAGACACACCGTAAATCACTCTTAATGCATTTGAGGTGGCAGAATCTTCGAGTACTAAGAAAGATTGGGGTCGAGACAAGCGCCGAGATGCCTCGCTCAGAGAGCAAGAGAGACCCCTCCATCATGCGGCCTATGAGACTCCACATAGAGCGATGACCACGAACGACATGGGATCTTCGGTTGATTTTCTTCTTCCTGTTCATTATTCCTTGAAATCTTCTTCCCTTGGTCAAAATCCCGTTAGATTCGGCGAGGACGCCGGATCCTCGCTGTACGGCAGTGAGACACCATCGGCTTTTCTCAATCCCCTGCTCAAGGCGCTCGATGAGAAAACTACTGAGACACGGGTATATACTGTTTCGTAAGTCCATTTGATTCCATACATTGTGTAGGCCACAGGAAACGACACTCGCATCCCCCTCCCCCCACCCATTGCAACATGATGATTTCCGGCTACTGCTTGCTTCGTCGGTGATGTCTTCACGAGAAGCACCACGTTTGTGCCAGCTAATAAAAACTGCGACTCAAAAGTCCTATATCATCGGTTCATATGTGTACATCGATCCGCATGGAAGAAGAATAATCGGAAAAAAAAAAGAAGAGTCATGTTTTAGCTGAGCGCTGTTTCACCCGCGCCACAGACCCTCGTGATGGGATGAATGACGCTGAAGTCGGACCTTGTCCTACAATTCCAACAAGGAACATCCTTGATGCTGGAAAAATTTTCACCTACACTTGCAAGACAAAAAATCATGATTTCCTTGTCACCAGATCGGTCTCCGTTGTCTTATCCTCACACACACTCTTTTCTACCCCTCTGTGCTATGAGACCTGTCTCAACCGCTGGCAAGATTGATCCAGTCGACAAATCACCACCCTCCTTCGCGACTGGCTGTCTAACTATCTTACCCCTCTCTGGTTCCATCATCTCCGTCTAGAGAGCATGTACCTCTGCAAATATTGTCCGAAAGAAACGGAAAAGGGTCAGCTGCAGCGGGTGGCTCGAGAGGGGGGTGGGTGTGGAATGGAGCATTTTTTTCCCCCTTCGCTCTCTCTCTCTCTCTCTCTCTTTCAGAGCACGTTTTCTACCCGAGACAATATCATAACACTAATGACCGATGAATGCCACTTCAACGGCCAACGCACGACAGCACCCTAAAGGGGGTAAGAACTGACTACCTAATTCTCGACGGTGCACATGCGGCTGGCCGCATTCGGTATCTACGTCTGAGGAGGGGGAAGGGAGGGCTTTCTCGTACCCCGATTAGTAGTATCTGATTGTCATCCAGCCGTGGCAGGGTCGTCATAAGGACCAAGACGAGACCCTGCAGTGTAGCCCGAAGGATGGAAGTACTCTGCGTCATGCGCACCAGCAGGTCTGGTAGGGCGTGCGTCTACAGTATGAGTGTAGGAAGCTCGATCGTGTCAAAAACGACACTCCAGGCACAAGCTGAATCTGGCTGCCCGTGCCCTGAACACCTCGCGCGGAGCAGTCCTGATACTCCTCACATCTCACATGATGACCGCACTGCTCGTCTCCATCATTAAGCATCAGAGGCTGAATGGGTGGGAAAGGGAAGCTCGTTTGGGCCTTGTCTCTATGTGCGTCGCCGGTGGGCACAGTGGAAAAGATGAGAGACAAGGGGCCTGGGCACATGCTCAGATAGGCCTCGAACTTGGCCCTATACAGCCCCCATCCGGTGTCTGCATCTGCATAGGCCCTCACCGTGGACCTTCTGCATCGGGCATTGATGAACAGGGAGCTGGTGTCGTCGAGACGTGCTTGTTTTTTGGAGTCGCATGTTGGGCTACAGAGAGGAGAAGAATATTCGCTACGTTGTTGCTACGATTTTCCGCCCGCCAAAGTTTCCCAATAAGCGTGAAAAATTACGAATTTAGAGTCTGACAGAACCGGCCTCATCAAAAAGAGTCTGCTCGGCACCGGGCGCCATGTAACACTTTTGCCATGTCGAGAGTCTCTCACCGTTGATAGTACTACACCCAAGGTTTTTTATTTTTTTTCAATCTTCTTTTTTTTTGATTATTATTTTCTTTTCAAAGAAAAAACTCCGCGAAAAAAAAAAGGAATAAAATAAAGAAAAGAGTCAAAATTACGTATCCATTCATCATCCATCGTTGACGCCGAGTTCGTTGCAATTGGGCAACAAGACACCACAAGAGGTACATGCAAGCCAACGGTAATGGTGGGCAGTTAATATAAAAAAAATCATTTGCCTACCCGCTTCTGATGCTGCCTTTTTCCAGCTCTGCCTCGACCACGCATGTTTTGGGCAACATGGAGACTGAGAGAGCTGAGAAAACAAGACTAGCAAGAAACACTGCGTGAGCAGTTACATCAGTGTCTTTTTTTTTCTCTCTTTCTCTCCCTTTCTGTCCCCTTGCCGTTGATTAGAAAAACAAGAAACAAAAAACCTACGTTCGCGTATTGCATTGCATAAAAAGGGGAGACTCTTTTCTGGAGCGTTGTCGCGAGACCCCCCTTTCGATGTGACGCCACGATGCAAGCAATGGAAAGAGACAAGGTTGAGCCATGTAAAAGATTTTTTCTACTAGATTGAAAGAAATGAATTCTTAAAAGATAATAAAAAAATAAACAGCAACACAAATTCGAGACAAAACATTTAATATTATAATTTCATTATCTTTAAATATATATTTTGAATAAAAAAAATATCTAAATACTGAGATGGACCTTTCTGCCTCCGCACGAAATGCATGCGCAAAGTCGTACCGGGGGCCGCTGACCGTATTGTACGGTGAGCAGAGCACAAATGAATCAGCTGACCGTTGTTGGAGGGTTACCCGGAACCGTTTGTCACATCATCATAGACGAGGCGACAGCATATCGGCTGTTACAGTCGACGTCCTCTGGCCTGACTGGCGAGGGAGGGAGGGAGGGAGGGAGGGAGGGGCATGAGTGACCATCATGTTCATTCTTGTGTAATCAGTCGACATCGCCAGTCTTCCAAGATTATAGTGATAAATCAGCATGTTGTATTCACGATCAGGGACATCGTCCGTCGTTCTACAGTCTTTCTCGATGCCTCTGCTTACGTGCTCTCCTTGACTCACTTGGCAGGCACCGCTTACGCGTTCTTGTTGGTGTGGGAGTCTGGGGGAAAGGGCCGTGTCTGGGGGAGGGGTTCAGATAAGAGTGACCGGGCCGAAGCGGAGGAAATGGCAATATGAACGACCTCAGCCGGCCGGGGTTGAGAGAAGAGGGTGGGAGGGCGGTGGGTGGACGATGTGATGCACTGGGGATCGCCGAGTGTCTGTGGCAGCGCGCGGGTTACCGAGAGCGTCAGAGCTGAAAGTAGTCCGCACTCCTATCCTTTTTTCTACTAATGCTTGCGATTTCACTTTATTTCGTGTCATGTATCTACTCTGTAGAGTATTTTTGCGCAAGTGCTGGTAATGAATGCTATACGGACCGCGGCGTGTTTCGATGTGGAACTGGAACAGATGCATGGTTCGATGTCATCTACAGTATTGTTGAAACCATTCGATCGACGAGGACACATTGATCGTGCTAGGTATCGTATGTTAATAGTTCTCACAGCGTCGTCGCCCGATGATTCTTTCGTCCGAACATGTCTCGAACAGCCGCACGTCACAAATTGCAGATTAGTAGCATCAGCGACGATTCTTCCCTGTCTGTGATGCAAGTTTCTGGGTCATTTGAGCAGCAACATGCTTCCTGTAGGGTGTAACGAGCAGGAATTGAGCAATATGCTCCGCGTCGCACAAAGTATAGACGAGCTGCTCCCATCATCTGATACATGTGCCTGCCGGGACACCAGTATACAGACCATAGAGGTGTGATCTCTTCTAATGTGTACGATATTGCGAAACATCATCCATTCTGAGAGACAGGGGGGAAAAAATTCCCAGTCACCTGATGGTGTTTTAATTTTTTTTTCTTTTGTATTTCCCAGGCTCTCACAGCATGACGCTCGCTTGGGTAACCCGAGGAAAGGGGCAGCATGACCTCCCCCCCCCTCGTCAGCTCGTTTCGAGCGCCGAGCTGAAATAGAGTAGCAGCATTGCCTGCAGTGGCATGCCCGCCAGAGCCAAACCATCTCTGCTACCTTGTGTGCTGTCTACGTATAATGCTCCCTCTGTGGACGAGAATGGGAGGGTGGCGTCGCATCTTAATAATGTGCCTGTCTTCTCTTCGACCCTACGAGCGCAGGCCACGTAGCGGATGGATGGTCACTTGAGCGCCGGAAGTTCCATCCGGCATGACAAGCAGATGCTCGCCCCTGCGCCTCGGCTGTCTACATTCGTATAATCTGCTACCCTTTTTCTCACTCTGCGTGCGCCGATATGACTCCTCGCAGAGACGACTGATGGTGTGCTTGTATATGAGCTGCTGATGTACCTTTCTTGCGCTCATTCGGCCGCATTGGCAAGAGTTGCTTTCTGTATGCGCCAGCTCCGGCCCGAGTCGGCGCCACGCAGTCCGCCATTGAGGGGGAGCCTGCAACTGCGGGATGGCCTGCGCTGCAGCATCACCCGTCACTTTTAAATGATGATGACTTGAATTTAATAAGGCATCGAAAACAAGAGATGACATGTTGTAACGTTAAGGCCCTGGCCCCCTTGCAAGCGTAACTAGGGGTGGCCGCTCTCGCCGCCAGCCAAGGGCCCGCGAGATTGATCATTGTGCTGCTTTTCGCCGACAGCCTTTATTAGAGTTACCGCCACACTTGACGCTGAGAACACGACGTTACACATTCTCACTGAATATATTTACGACGCCCCCGTGTGGTGGATGGTTCCTGTGGTGCAAGGGCGGAGACTTCGGATGCTGTCTCTATTGGTGGCAGAACCACGGGCATGGGCGGCCTGAGAGAGAAAAACAGGGCCGCAGTTCTGGGATAGGTAGAGACAAAAGGTCCATGTGCCGTACGTTACGCGCCTCATGGAATTTTTGTAAAGAGAAGAGGGAAAGAAAAAAAAAAGTCACGCGCCTGCTCCCACTTGCCGGCGCTTATACCTGAATGAGGCTGCTGCATGCTGAGCCTTGTGCCGCATCAATAATGGGACTTTTGAAAAGAAAACGAATATATGAGTAAATAAATACAAATACAATAAGAATGTATTTTCTATATCACTTAATTGTTTTTAAATATATTTTTTACTCATGGAAAAGATCTCAACGAGTTCCACTACAAGCTGGGTGGTCTCGTGGAGCGCATGACAAGAGCTAGCAAGGCATCGAGTGATTATAGAGACCCAGTCATGGAAGAGAAAAGATGGGTAAGTAGAAGGATGAAAATTTTCCCTCGTAGTACATGCGTTTTCGCCCCCCCGGCTAGTCGAGTGAGGCTCTGCGGGCATCTTGATAATGCCTCGTGTCGAGCGTCGAAAGACACAGCTACCAAAGTAGATTGCAATCTCCAGAGGTCCTGATACATTAGATACTTTGTGACGAGTGAAGAAAGAAAACTCAGTGTATTCGGAAATAGAGCACAGTGAGTACCTGGTCCTCGAAAGGGGGGGAAAGTTCAGGTCCTGATACATATTGATCCATCTCGAATTGACTTTTTTTGGTGGCTCCTCGGTCGAGTCTGCGCGAACGAAAACCATGAAAATTTGCTTCCCAAACCTCTCTCTCTCTCTCCACTCATTCCGCAGACTAATTGATTGGGCATCCATCTCTCCCGCGGCAGCATTCTGGGCCCGGATTCAATCCCTTGCTTGCACGGTGGATATCGGAATCTTGCCGTGAGCATATGCTCTGATAACCTGACTCGATGTCCCTGCGCGGCGCACATCGTGGCACTGAGAAAATCCGGATCCTCGGCGCACTCGCGATCATTACGATTTTTTTCTTCTTTTCATCGAGAAAAAAGTGGCGAGGCTGGAAGAGAGTCGGGCTAACAAGTCGACTCCAGTTTCACTGACATGGTAAAAAGGCCATGATGAAACATACATAACCATGATGAACAAGTAGCTGAGCCTCGGCGGAGACACGCCGCACCAAAAGCTAAATAAAACCCTCTCAGTGACCGTCAAATCGCAGTTCAAAAGCCTGCGGTGCTTGGCGCGGGCAGGGACTCATCACATCCACCGCATGCGATGAAACAAAGTCCATTACGACTTCGATTCACCACTCTTCTACATGCCCAATACACAGTCAAATCCCGACAATCCCATCTCCTGCCCTGTCGCTCTCGGTACCCATCAACCCATTGTACGGCTCCCCTCTGGCGGACCTATACAGCCCACCGGATCCATGCTAGATAACACCGGGCCCGGTCGGCGGGCAAACCTCAACAACTAAAGAGTTCTGTACCCCCGGGGGTGTTTTTCTCGATAGGCTCTTTTCTCGGTCTCTCCAGGGGCACATACAGTACAATAAAGGGAGGCGGGGGAGGAGAGTGGGAAGAAAAAACTCTTCACGTTCCTCTGACCACCACCACCCTCCCGGGGTTATTCAGCAGCGCCGCCCCGACTCTGACCCTTCCCCCCTCCCCGCCGGGCCGGGATCATGCTAGCACGTGCCGGCCAGGGCGGTATTGCCTGACATATAGTAAAGATTTTAAAGATAAAAGAAAACTTTTTTTTCTTTCTTCTCGGACTTCTCGTCGTTCTAGAAGGCACATTCAAATGTTCCCCGATACGTGGCCGAGGCGGCAGTGCGCTATCAATTGCAGGACAAATTTGGATTAATGGAAAGCAACACCGAGGATGGGTTTGGGTAAAAAACAATATGAGGAAAACACAAAATTTCCTCCAAGCCACGTCCGTAATTTTATTGTACATGTGATTTCACAACCGGGGGGGCTTGGGCACGTTACAGATATGAGGAACTGGTGAGTAAGAAGAAGGGACGAAGAAGAAGAAACCAGGACACAAATTTCCCGAGGTGGCGAGACCCGGTCCAGGGATGCTGACACGGCAGGGTCGAGGTCAGGAAGAAGAAAAAAAGGACGCTATCATGGTTTTTTCCAGGGTTTTAAAAAAAGAAAACAAGGATCTTTACATAAGGGGACACCGGGACTTATGCCCAGCACACATCACAGCCTCTTTTGTCCAAACCGGCCGAGCGGGTTTTCCATCATCCGGTGCACCTCGGGCCTCTTTTGTCAAACGGCGATGAAACGATTGGATGGCAGGGCTGAATCCGGCCTGCCGTGGGATGAAGGTAGACTCCGTTTCGCTGGATACATGCTGAGATAATACTACATTCGCGAGCGATTTCGGATTATTTTTCGTCTATGAGACCACGGTCGGGCTTGGCGGGGGTTACATACATCCATACAGACAGACACCATATACCCTGATCCAAGGCCATCTTTCTGGATCCATGATGGAGCAAAGAAATGTCTCGGCACTGTGCGACCTCTCCCTCCCTCCCCCCTCTGGATAAGGCGGGGAAAAATGATATGCCCAGTTCATGTAAAATCATCCCTCACTGTTGTCGAGTGGCCATGTCGATAATAGCTGGGCTTCTAAAGCCCTCATACTGCGTCACCAAAACCAAATCGCGCGCGCGCGCCCTGTAGCTGGCTTGCTTGCTGGCTGAACTTAAGCCCCCGCCTTGAGAGAGAGTCTTGTGTCTCCCGCTCGTGTACACCTACGTGTGCCTCACATGTCGCTACTCCTGCTCTTGATAGGCTGGACCCTGCAGGGCGCCAAAAAGAAAGTCCGGGCACAGCTTATGCAGTTGCACCCGCACCCCGTCTGACACCATCCGAGCAAGACCCATCAGGAGCAGAGACTCATCTCACAGGTCAGCTGGCTGTGAATACACATTGTCAGTCACACGACCCTCCCTGGTCTCAACCCCGCCATTCTGATTGCCATGGTCCTCTTCTCGATCCAAACATAGGTCGGGGCAGAGCGAGCACTGAAGCATCAAACCCATCTACTCTCATCAATCGAGGAACCGAAATTCATGTGGGGGCCGTCGCCTATATTCTAATGTGGCGAGCACCATGGTAGGTGGCTGTCCTACCAGATAATAGGCAAGGGGGGATACCAGGTCACGACAGAATTATAGTGATGGGATTGTACGCATGAGAAGCCTACCGACTCAGCATTATGTGCAAATACGCAAAAAGTGTTGCCGATCAGTCAAGGCTCCGAAATCCATCGCTTTGTGAGATCTGACATGAGGGCCTGTCGAAGCCCCCTGATTCCCGTGCTCGTTTCAACAGAGTCGGCGATATATAGCAGAGCGGACAACGTGAAAAAAAAAAAAAGAAAAAAGTAAAGTAATAACAAAAGCAGGGGCAACAGTCGAGATGACGGGCACTGTGCGGCCCGAGCCTATCCGGCTCTCTATCAAGTGCAAAGTGTCAGCGGAGTTGGGACGGTGAGCTGAGCAGTATAGTATGGCGAACTTCAGGGTTCCCTCGCGTTTAGTATGTCTGTTTCATGTTCTATATCTCGGTTGGACGGGAACAGGACCGCGTGATCGAAAAAGGGTTGCGTCCAAGTTCCAAGACATACGTTATACCGATGCAATGTGCGGGGGAATGACAAAACCAAGAGAGAGAAAAAGGAAAATCTGGAGAGGCGAAACATGTATATTCGAATTCCAGCAAATGAGCTGCCGCCGTAGCCCCCCTCTTGTGGTTCCAAGCCTCGGCCAAACGTCTACACAGGACGGGCGCGCGCCTGCCGGAGGTTGACTCATGCCGGAGCAGAAGCAGCAACGGGCACCAAGACAAGACACGGGCCGCCCGTCCAGATCGAAGCCCACACTTCTCGTACTCTGAAGCGAGGACAGTCTCTATTCGTGCCCACACATGCAAGAGGATTTACAGGGCAGAGAGAACTTGGTGATACCCCAACTGTGTCGGTTTCATAGACAGCGAGCAATACGACTGACGAGGCGAGCGTAGCGGTGAGCAGTAAAATAACCAGGATTTTTTTTTTCATTCGTCATGACGCGTCGACTTCCATGCCTCCCATGCCTTGGAAGAAGAAGGCCAAGAGCCAAACTGGGAGATCCGATTATCTCATGGACCTAGGGGTGGTGGGATCACATACCCCCCCGCGCAAGGGAGTCGCAGTTGTTTTCTCGAGACAACAAGCAGAGCAAGCTGAACAAGTGTGGGGGAGAAAAGAGGGAGGCAAGAAAGAGAGAGAGAGAGAGTAACAAAAAGGAGTAGAATTAAGAATCAAAAAAGGAAAAAAAAACAAAGGAATGACCCGGCCTTTTGGTTCGTTCCTGCGGTCCGGTAGTAAATATGACAGGACAAGGTCCCGGAGTCTCGGGTCAGATTCCGCTGGGATGGAGATGGGGAGGCTAGTTAGGGCTCGTTTCTTCTTTCTTTTTCGAGATGTGATCTATCTCTGGTGATGGCGATATTTTTCGTAAATATTATCAAAAACAAAAATATTATTTCTTCAAAAACAAATTCAAAGAGACCAAAAAGAAAAGAACGCAGGCAGCTTGAGGGGAATGGCAGTGAGTGATAAAGACACAGCCGACCTCTTGATTTCAAGATGAATATATTTATCAATTTTTGTTTCGTCTTTATTTATTCTATCCTCACAGAGTATCCTCAACTGTTTGCAAACTACAAGAGCCGATGTTAGAATAGTAATGAATTCATGAACAAGACTTGCGATCAATGACAACTAAAACGCGAAAGAAAAAAGAAGTCATTTATCCGAAATGAAAAATAAAAAATAAAAATAAAAATAAAAACATCGTCTGTATTTTCACAAGAGCCAGATGGTACGATTACTGAACAATGAGGGAGGAAAGAAAAGCCACTACTCGTAAAAAAAAAAAGCAACTCCCTTTCCCCCCCCCCTCTTCTCCAAGGAAAAAGGAGGAGACGACGACGCCACGAGATTCCTCCGGCAGCGCGCCGCGCGGGCTCTAGCTGAGCTGACTGATATAGGGCCATGTGGTTATAAGCAGGGCTACGTGTGGCCGTCGACGCTTTCTCTCTCTGCTATCAGTTACGTATGAGAGATTTTTTTTTCCTTCTCTCTTCTGGCCTCCCGTGACATGGCTTTTTTAAAGCAACATCCTTTCAGAGGTCTCGATAGAGGCTTCGAGTGCGCCGTGTCGTCCGACACGTGAGACGCCTCCAAAGCCTCAAAGTACGCTGGCGTTCCAAGGTCCCAGGAATTCGGAGCAGAGGAAAGACGACTACAAGAAAAAAAATCTCTAAAGAAAACAAGAAGAAAATTAAAGTAGCTCAGCCACGATTGTATGCCGCTTCCTTTTTGCCTTTTGGGGGTGCGGCACACCTCCCGTAGACAGCTGCAGCCACATGAAACATAAGCATAGCATATGTGCACTTCTTTTTTTGTTTTCTTATAGTTATTCTATTTTTTTTATTAGCACGTCAATATTTTGTCATGGTATTTACGAGCCTGCTGTCGGGCCGGGCCATGCGGACAAATTTATGTCTGGGCTTACTCTCACCCTGCAGAGTTTCTTCTTAACTTTCTTTCATTTTACAATATTCCAACTTATTGAGTGATTTCTTTTTTCTTTTTTCGGGCTTTTCTTTTGACTTCCTCCTCTTATGCAAAGACTACTAAGATGGAATCATTATTTGAACCTCTGAGAAGAGACTACCCCGTACCGCAGCACTACGTTTGTTCCGTGTCAAATGTCGCCTTTCATCCGAATTAGAGACATGGACCCAAGACAAACACCCCGCGAACCATTCCTTTTCAGTCTCATAGCATCTGTCAATCCCAGAAGCGCGTTTTATAACAGGATCGGCCCTGATCAAGAAGGAGGAAGCGAGATGGGAATTACAAATAAGTCTAATTGTCTTCATCTTATGGCTGACTGTGCGTTTCGGAGAACCTGGCGTGACCGTGTCATGCATGCATGCATGCATCCTAGAGGCGTACATGGCAGCCAGCATACTCCGATTCTGATTGCCGCAGCCACTGCATTCCGGCCGACCGACTGAATTCTCCTTTGCGTAACATGATTTCGGCGGATCTTCGCATCTCGCATGTGCCTGCTGTGAGATGCTGAGCATGGCACGGCAGGGAACTTTGGAAGAGATACATGCGGCTTGCAGGACTTATGCATACGATTTCCCACATACACCGATGTGGTTGCGGATCGGTGTCTCGTACCAATGATCCGGCAAACTCGGCACAAATCATGCTTTCTCCATGTATGACTGACGGGACAAGCCATAAGAGTTGCGGCAGGGGTCGAGTGGCGGAAATTGGCGGGCTTGCATGCTGCAGCCTTGCATATATCGCGAATTTATAGCTCCCTGCGTTGTTGTATGCGAGCGAGATGATGTAAAGCATATCTCCGCGGCTTTTGTGTAGATGTCCACATTCTTAGGCAAAGGATGTAGCTACGAGGCTTCTCCAATAAGTCACCTGAGGACGTAATTGATTGAATGGCAAATAGTCACAAGCATTGCCGCTCTAGAAGACCGCTGTACCTACAAGCCTTGTTTATTTTTTTTTCCCTCTTTCTCACTTCACATAGCCAATAATCATATCCATAGTAAGACGTCGAATAGGAGCTGAAACATCATATTGTGATGCTATTTGCCGCAAAACTTCGGGGGTCATATACGGTACTAATCCAGTACATACATACAATGCAAGGTGCTGCTGTGGCGGGCGAGTGACACTTTGTGGCTTGCATTCGTGGGGGGGGGGGGGGGGGG
>JAFEME010000102.1:0-70299 GCA_018831755.1 Niveomyces coronatus | reverse complement strand
CATATCCTTAGAACCCTAAGTAGGAGAAA
Source organism: Niveomyces coronatus (assembly GCA_018831755.1). Lineage (NCBI taxonomy): Eukaryota > Fungi > Ascomycota > Sordariomycetes > Hypocreales > Cordycipitaceae > Niveomyces > Niveomyces coronatus. The sequence continues at coordinate 70,270 of JAFEME010000102.1, read as the reverse complement.
GCACTTAAGGAGTATCTAAAGGAGAACCTATAAAAGGGATATATTAGACTATCTAAATCACTAGTAGGATACCTAATCCTATAGGTTTAAAAGAAAAACAGAGAATTATAACTATATAAAAACTATTAATAACTAAATAAGATTATAATTAAAAATCAATACCTATTACTACTAATAGTAGAAATTAAGGATAAGCTAGGGAAAGCTAGTTAGTTTACTACCCTTGACCTTAAAAGGGCTTATAACCTTATTTATATTATAAAAGGTCATAAGTAGAAAACTACTATCTAAACTATAAAAGGACATTATAAATATCTAGTAATGCCTTTTAGACTTATAAATACACTAGCTATGTTTTAAACTATAATCGATAATATCTTATAAAGACAACTAGATAAATTTATTATTATCTACCTTAATAATATCCTTATCTACTCTAATACACTTAAGGAACATAAGAAACACATACATAAGGTACTATAAGTACTATAGGATAATAAGCTACTAGTTAAGTTAAAGAAGTATAGATTCTATTAGTAGAAAGTTAAATTTTTAGGATTTAAGATCTAACCTAGAAAAATAAGCATAAGCTAATTAAAGATATAGGCAATTAAAGAATAGCTAATACTAAAGACACTTAAAGAAGTTAGAGGATTTCTAGGATTCGCGAACTTCTACTAACGCTTTATACACAACTATAGTAAAATTATAATACTACTTATAAACCTTATAAAGAAAGATTAAGACTTCTCCTAGACCGCTATAGAAGAATAAGTATTCTAGGAACTTAAGAATAAAATTTTAGAAGAACTAGTTTTACTTATAGTAGACCTAGATAAACTATTTAAAGTTAAAATAGATGCCTTAGACTTTACTCTAGACGGACAACTAGGATAATAAGATAAAGAAGGACGACTTTACCTAGTTACTTTCCTCTCTAAGAAACTTTATAGACTAGAATTAAATTATAGTATTTATAATAAAGAACTTATAGTAATTATTAAAGCATTTAAGGAATAGAAACACTACCTTAAAAGAGTAAACTATAAGGTTAGAGTGTTTATAGACTATAAGAACCTAACCTTATTTATAACTATAAAGGATTTAAATAAACGTTAAATTAGATAGTATAAAACCCTTATAGATTATAATTTTAAAATTATATATAGAAAAGGATCTAAAACTAAAAGAGTAGACACGCTTAGCTAAAGAGAAGATTTAAAATTAGAAGAACTAGTAAATAATATACTACTATTATATACTAATAAGGATAGGAACCTTATATTAGGCACCTAAGAGATTAATATAACCTAGTAAGCTATACTAGATAATATATAGATATAATAAATTATATTAAGTGTTAAGAACGATAAATACCTAAACAATTAGGAAACGAACCTATATATTATAAAGAAAGGCGAGGCCTTCTTATATAATAAACAATAGTATGTTCCTAGTACACTTTAGAAACGACTTATTAAAGAAATATATGAACACCTATTATATAGTCACTAGGGTATAGGGAAGACAATTAATAGACTATAAAGATTATATAACTTCCTAGAAAGCAGGAAAATTATATAAATAATAATTAAGGAATATAATATATATAATAAAGCAAAATTAGGATAATACACACTATATAGTAAATTATAACTAATACTACTACCTAAAAGAGCATAGTAAATAGTAACTATAGACTTTATTATTAAACTACTAAAGTCTAAAGAACTAATAATAAGAGTTAGCTATAATAGTATCCTAGTTATTATTAATAAACTTATAAAATATACTTACTATATTCCTTATATAGAATCTAGTAATACTAAGGACCTAGTATATATAGTTTTTAAGATAGTTATCGCTTAATATAGTTTACTAATAAAACTAATATTAGATCGTAATAAGTTATTTATATTAAACTTCTAGAAAAGCCTTATAGAAATTATAAAAATTAAGTAGAATCTATCTATAGTATTTTATTTATAAATAGATAGATAAATAGAAATCTTAAACTAGATACTTAAATAATACCTATAAAGCTATATTAACTATTAGTAGAATAATTAGGTAGAATAGCTACCTTTAGTATAATAGGCTTATAATAGCTTAGAAAATAAAAACATAAAAATATTACTATTTAAGGTAAACTATAGATTTAACCTTATAATTAAAATATATATAATATAAAATATATATATACTAGTAGCTATAGTATATATAGTAACTATTATAGATATATAAAAACATTTATAAAAAAAATAGATTTTCCTATAGAACTAAATAAAGTATTATATAGATAAAAAGAGATTATTAGCACTAATCCTAGAGAAAGGGCATAAAGTATACCTTATCTATAAAAATATAAAGATAAAATAACCTAGTAATAAACTTAACTAGAAGAAAATAGGACTATTTATTATTAAATAAAAACTATTAAACACTAACTATAAACTATTATTACTAGAAGAGATAAAAATATATCCTATATTTTATATTTTATTACTAGAGAAAGCACTAGATAGTGCTATAATTACTATAAAAATTATAGTAGAAAACATAAATAAGTATAAAGTAGAAAGGATCCTTAAGGCATAAGGAAACATTAAAAATCGTTATTATCTTATTAAGTAGAAAAACTACCCTAACTCTAAAAACACCTAGGAACTAATTAAAAACCTAACGAACTGCCTAGAACTATTTAAGTAGTTTTAACGCTAAATAAAGACTTATCCTATAAGGAATTAAAATCTAAAGCAACTATTAACCCTAAGGACTTATCTAAACTATCTAACGTAAGAGCTTCCTAATAAAGCATATAGGACTAAGTCTCTATATGCTTATCTAACTTTTTAGAAATATTAATCTCCTCTTATTAAGCCTATATAAGGGCGGAATATATAGTAGTAGCAGCTGCGGCTAAACGACCTACTTTCTATCGTTTACGTTAAACGTCCTTACGAAGTTTTAATTTTTAGGATTTAATGCGATCGAACTCTGCGGCCGAAAAATTTCTATTACATACTTTTTTATTCCGACGGACATAGGCGGAACACTTAGCATAACCCTTAAGTATAAAGCAGAGGAGACCCCTCTTATAATAAGGTGTATAACCCTCTATATTAAATAACTAATAGCTAATAGTTTTAATATAGATAGCGAGATCTTTATAACGCTAAGTAGAAGAACGGTATAACTTTCTAACGCGTGCATTAGATATAGTAAGGCATAGTAGAAAGAAATAATAAAGGAGGAAAAATTACCTACCTATAAATAAAGGCCTGCTTAATAGGCCTTAAGATAAGACTATAGAAGGAGGGGTATAATATTATAAATAAGAATAAAGGAGGCGGCCTATAGCGGCGGCCTAACCCTAATAATATAAGTGATTTAGAGTAATATAAGTAGAAGTTATATAACTACTTAGTAAGATTAGTTAGATCTATGCGCTTAGCACTAAGCATACTAAGCTATATAGAGTAGTAAAGATTACTAAGAGAATAGTAGAGAGCTAGATAAGTATATAAGGAATAGGAATTCTAGTAGCTAGATAGTCTAGATCTCTACTAATTAATCTAAGCAATAGTTTTACTATTAGGAATAACTTCCTAATAGTACTTACTATATGCTATAATAAACTAACGCTTTAAGTATTAAGCCTGCTTATATTTACCTAACTTACTTCCTAAGAAATAGACCTTTCTATAACTTAGAATAAGCCACTATTATATTAAGGTTAGAAGAAGACCTTTTTATTAAAAATAATATTCCTAGTAGTAATTATATATTATAAGTAAAGAATCTATATATAGTATATATTAGCTACTATATAACTAATAAGATACCTTATATAATCTTTAGGGATAACCTTAAAGTTATAGTTATTAATTTACTTCTCTCTCTTTTTTATAAGTAGGTATACTTTATAGCTATATATATATAAAGCGCACTAATTAGGCTTTATTATAATTAAAAGCGCTAGCTTATATATCTTAGATAGTAAATTCTTTTATATCTAATTTATAAAGACCTTAATAGGCGCTTTTTAATTATACCTTTTACTTAGACTAATATATATTAAGTAGGTAGCTATAATTATACTTTCTAGCTATAGCCTAGTTAGGAGATTTATGCTATAGAGTATTTTAATAGAGCGTATTATTATCTTTTTATTAGTATATTCTATACCTCTAACTAGCTCTTTTATATATAAAGGTAGTAATTTAAACTAGATTCTTTTATTTCTTACCTAGCTTTAGTATCTAGTAGGTAAAGCTTATTATATTATAGAAGGCTTATTATCTTACCTTATTATTCTAATTCTAAGTCTATAGTAGTTTTTCGCCTATATATAGAAAGCGTAAATAGTATTAAATATAGGCTTATAAGCTTTACTAGCTAAAGGATAAGTATATATATATCCTAAGTACTTATCCTTAATTATTATAAGCTAATTTATTTTATTATAGCTATATAGGTAATCCTATAAGTCCTAGCTTATTTTATCTAAAGGTCTTACTACTTTTATATAAAGAGAGTAATATAATATAACCTACTAGGCGTATATTAATATATAGGATTTATAGTTTATATACTTTATTCCTTTAACCTTAGCTTTTAATATATTATTACTAAGCTTTTTAATAGCTTTAGGACTAAGATACCCTAAGCGTAGGTGCTATAATTACTAATCCCTAGTAGAGGTTAGGAGTACTATTTTTAAGCATTATACGCTTTCCTTAGCACCCTCTAGGGACGTAAGTACTACTTACTTAGGGTGTCTCTATAGTTACTATATATATTAGTATTTAAAGAAGGTAAGGTTATTAGTATAGGTTAAAGAATAGATAATAATACTTTAGTTTACTTCTCTAGTATATAAAGTATAATCTTTACTATATAACTAGATACTTAACTAAGCTAATTTAGCTTTAGAGAGAATGTTTAGTAGTAGTTCTAGAATAAAATAGATATTATAAAGCATAAGGTTTTTAGGCTTTCTATTAAGCATAAGAGCCTTTATAAAGGTATATATTCTTATATTTTATAGGTATAAAAGCTATCTACTAATATATAGTACTATTTAGTTTATAATAGGTTTTATACTTTATTTATTTAGGAGCGATATATTATTTATATAGTAGTATAAGCTATAGTTATTAAGTAGTATAGAGTAATAGAGGTAGTGCCTTTACTTTACTATACTTATAGTAATAATAGCTTCTCTAATTATTTTACTAGGCGTCTTATAGTCTTTAGCGATTTTAGGTCTAAATACTACTATATAGATATTTAAGTCCTCTATGCTTTACTTTATATTACTATAAGCGTCTATCTAGTTAAGTCTTTTATAAAGTAACTTCTAGCGATCCTTTTCCTAATAAAAACATATTTCTACTTTCCTTTCCTCTAGTAGAGGATAACCCTTAGCTATTAGTTTTCTAAGCGCTACTTCCTTAAGAGTTTTATAGTCTTTTAACTACTAAAGGTGCTTACTAAATTCCTAGTATAAGCATATATAACTATCTTTATTCTCCTTCTTCTTTAAGCGCTTTACGCTTAAGGTCTAGTTAGTTAAGCGTTTTACGCTAGAAGACTTATCTATTATAGTATAAATATACTCTTCTTTTTATTTAAAAGGAGAATAAAAGCTATACTTAAAAATAATTTATATTAGGGTAAGGAAAGCTTAAGCTGCTTTTCTCTAGCTAGATAATTATTTATATTAAGTAGCTAGGCACTTACCTACTTAAGGTAGAATTTTGCTTGAACTATCTTAAGGAAACGTATAGTTATAATAACACCTTCTACTTTAGGGGCGTTAAATATTATTACTCTATTATAGGCTTTCTCTTATTATTAGAGCTATATATCTATACTAATATTACTATATTTTATATCTTTAAGTGCTTAGAGGTAAGCGTTAGACGCGTCTACTTAAGCATATATAGCGTTAGGTGCTACTAGGTCTCTAAGCTTTCTAATAAGTTACTTAACTATATAATTATTAAAGAGCTCTTATTTAGTATAAGCTAAGAGTACTAGATTAATAGACACTATAATTAGTTTAATAACTTTTTTAAAAGACACTTTTCTTTCCTTATAGTAAGATAGATTATAGTTATATATACACTATATATATCCTTTAGCTAGCTTTACCTTTTAAAAAGCTTATTCTATATTAATTACTACTTATTAATATATAGAAGATACTAATAAAGCTTCTAGAGATTTAATAGGTATAGCTAATCTTATATAATAGAGTCAGGCCTATAGGCCTAGCTCTATACTATAGAAAAGTAGGGGCGAGCTAGCCTAAGCCGGACTAGCTTAGGCTAGTTATATGCCTAAAGCCTTTTATATATAAAACCTTATTAGCTTAACCCCTTTTTATTTCTTACTTCTTACTATAGTGTTTAATAATAATTATAACGCCTATTTATATACGCCTAGGGCTAGTCTATAATAATTAAACACTATCTCTCTATTTAAACCTATATAGGTAGGATAATTAAAAGAATAGCTAATAACATTATATTAATAGAATTAGGGGCTAGCTTAACTTAAGAATTAGAATAATAACTATAATAGGCCCTATAGGAGCTAGAATTAGTATAATCCTATAAATAAGCGCTTTACTACTAAATCGCGCTATAAACTACCCTAAACTCTCTAGAGACTATGCCTAATTGCTAGAAACCGCTTCCTATTAGTAAGAAATTTAATAGTAAGCTATAGGCTTTTAACGCCTAGAAAAAGGCGATTATATATAAACTATATATTAACTACGACTTTATTAGTCCTAATAAGGCCTAGTTCGTTTTTATTTAGAATAACCTAGCGCCCCTCGCTTAGTAGAGAATAACTATATATTTTAAGATAGGAGGAGAAATAGGTAATTCTAACCCCCTCGCCTTCCTAGACTATATAGAGAAAGTCTTTAGAAACCTATATAGATAGGACCTAGCCCTAATAGAACTTAAATTTATATATTAAAGTAAAAAAGAACTATTTACTAGATTTATTATATAATTTAAATAGAAACTCGCTCTTATAAAGGGCTTAGAATAGATAGATATTATTTAATCTACTAAGCTATACTAGGCATTATTAGATAAGCTAAAGAGCCTAGTAATAAATTGTAGAGTTAATTAGAATAATTACTTACTAGCTATAGACTAGTTATAGTAAATAGCTACTAACCTAGAGTCCTTCTAACTAGAATAAGATTCTAAATCCTATATAATTATACGCTATAATATATAATCGCTTAACTAGGAAGAGGATATTATAATAATAGGTGTTAACTATCTCTCCTCTATAACTTCCTTAAACTAGAACCCCTAAGTAAAATAGGTCACCTAGGAAGAAATATAATGCTAATAAGTAATAAATATATGTTTCTACTATAGTAAATCTAGACACCTAATCTTACGCTACCTACTCTAACTAGTAATTCCCCTAATAGGGATATAGTCTTTATCTATTATATTAGAAGGTTATAAAACATTATAATTAGAAAAAGATAAGCCCTAGGAGAAAGTCTCCCTCCTAGGGCTAAGAAGAATATAGCTAGAATAATATAAAGATAGGTAGTAAAGAAAAAAAAGGATAGAAAAGAGAGAGGAATAAACTCTTATCTATTTCTTATACCTTCCCTTATATAGTAGGCCTCCCCTATTAATATACTTATTAATTTAGGTTATAAATACTATAGAGTAATAAATAAAGAAGTTATAGCTAACTTAATAATTAAATAAATTTAGCTACCTACGCCCTAGTAAATAACTATTATAATATAAGGTGATCTAGTCCTAATTTAATATATAGCGTAGGCAATAGTAGATATTAATAGGTAGAGTTTCCTTATATTTTTCTATATTGTTCTAGGGCTATTATAGCCTATGATCTTAGGACGACCGTGGCTTAAACATAAGAACCTTATCCTTAACGTAAAGGTAGGTAAATTACACACCTAAGGGAGCCTAAAATAAAAAATTAAGGAATTAGCAAAACGCCCTTAAAATCATAACGCTAGGCTTCTCCTTAGACATCTCTTCTATTAGTATATTAAGAATTAGTAAAAGAGCACTTACTTAATAGTTATAATATCGTTTATAAGCATTTAGGATATTAACGCCTTATTATAAAGGCTTAAAGGGAATAGAGAGGCACCCCTTTAGCTCCTACCTAAGGAGCTATATAAGTTCTCTATGCTCTTTAATAAATAGAATATAAATAACCTACCCCTACTTTAGGGCTAGCTTAACTATAATATAAAATTAAAGAAATAGGTAGATAGTATAGAGGAGGAGCTACTATAGGGAGCGCTATATAATATATTAAAAGACTAATTAATAGAACTCTACTAATAGCTAATAGACCTCTTAGATAAAGGATAGATCTAGGCTAGCTCCTCCCTAGCTATAGCGCTAGTTCTACTTATTAAGAAAGGGAATAGTAGCTAGAGGTTCTATATTAATTACTATGCTTTAAATAAGATTATAGAATAAGATCGCTACCTACTCCCCTTAATTAAAGAAACGCTTTAGTCGCTAAGCTATATAAAATAGTTTATAAAATTAGATATCTATACTACTTTCTATCGCCTATAAGTTATAGCTAGAAAAGAGAAATTAATAGCGTTTTAAACCTAATTTAGGCTTTTTAAATAGCTTATCTATCCTTTTAGTCTAGCTAGAGCGCTAGTAAGTTTCTAAAGGTATATTAATTAGGCCCTAGTAGAGTGCCTAGGGGATTTTACTATAGCCTATCTTAATAATATACTTATTTATTTATTAGGCTCCTAGGAGGACTACTTTAATAAAGTCTAAACCGTTCTAGCTAAGTTAGAACACACTAAACTCTTTCTTAACTTAGGGAAAAGTGCTTTTATAGTTTAAACAGTTAAATATCTTAGGTTTTTTATTAAAGTAGGATGAGCTCTCTAATCTAACCTAGAAAAGCTATAGGCGATAAAGGACTAGGAATCCCTAAGGACGATTAAAGGCATAAGGAGCTTCTTAGGCTTTACTAATTTCTATTAGGATTTTATTCCTAATTTTTCCTCTATTATAACACTACTAAATAGACTAACCTAAAAAGGAATCCCCTTTATCTAGTCTATAGTAGAGGAGAACTCTTTTTAAAAACTTAAGAATATATTTCTCTAGGAACTATGCCTTAGACTATAGGACCTAGAGCGACCTATAATTATAGAGATAGATAGTTCTAGATTTACGCTTAGAAGATGCCTTCTTTAAAAGAATAAGAAAGGAATAATAATCCTAATAGCCTATTACTTAGCGAAATTATCCTTAGTAGAATAGAACTATACTATTTATAATAAGGAGTTACTTATAGTCGTATCTTACTTAAAAGCATAGTAAGCTAAACTCTAAGGACTATAGGGTCTATTCCTAATTCTAATAGACTATAAGAACTTAGAATACTTTACTATCCCTTAAGTTATATTAGAGCGATAGGTACGTTAGGCGGAATTCCTATCTATTTTCTATTATAACCTCTTATATCGACTAGGCACCTAAGCTAGATAACTAGACGCGCTTAGCTAATAAGAAGAATACTATAATTCCCTATCGCTACTACTAATACTAATTATAAACCTAGTATAAGTTAATATAGTAATAAGCCTACTAACTAACGCCCTAATAGAGAGTTAGATATTCCCTAATAATAAATTAGCAACACTATAGGATCTCGCTATTATAGTAGATAATATATATTATTATAAATTATAATATATCGCTTAAGAAGTAAGAGAATTCTCCTATAATATAGACTATAGAGAATAAATAGTAGATTATATAATCTCCCTTTCTAGGGCGCTCTAGTTCTAGGGACGTATATAGGTGCCTAAATTTAAACCGCTTATAACGCAGCTTATATAAGAAACTTATAAGTTAAAATTAGTTAACTATTATAGAAAAAACAATACCTTCTAAATCCTACGCTAGTCCTTTTATTAGGTAGGTATAGCCTAAGATATTATATAGTTTATCTAAAACTATTAGTGTTTTATAGCGCATAAATTAAGATAGCTACGCTAGGGATTACTATAGCCTATCCTAGTCCCTAATCGATTTTAGTAGTAGATATTAATCGATTTTATAACTAATCTCCCTATATAATATAAGGGCGACCCCTACTACCTTATAGTTATTATAGACCGCCTAATAAAATACGTTTACCTTAAGGTAATAACCTCTATATCGGCTAATATATATATAATATAATTTATTTCTTATTAGTAGTGGTTTTATAGATTCCTAAAATAAATAATTAGTAACTACGGCTTAGATTAGATAAATAAGTTCTAGGCTACGCTTTATAATTATATTAGAATATAATAGCTACTTTCTATAGCGTATTACCTATAAACTAATAGTAGTATAGAGTAGGTAAATTAAAAGGTATAGGCTATATTAAGAGTATTAATATCTATTAAGTAATTTAACTAGCTAGACTACCTACTAGTAATATAGATATTAATTAATAACTAAGACTTATCTATAACTAGGGTTAGTCCTAACTTATTACTCTATAGCTATAACCTCGACCTAGTCTTATAATTATTAATATTAGATCCGACCCCCTATACCCCTAGAGGCGCCTGCACTAATAAATTCCTTATATATTTATAAAATAGATATAACTTAGTATAAGCCGCTTATATATTTATATAATAATATTAATAGGACTAGGCGAATCTTAATTAGTATATAGTAATACGCTTCTAAAAAGAAGATAAAGTTTAGCTTATGCTCTACTATATTATAAAGGACTAGCTAAGTAGGAAGCTAGACTAGGTCTATTAAAAATATATAGTTTAGGATACCCTAACTCTATTAATAGTCCGCCTTAACACACTAGGTTAGATATATAATACCTTCTATATTAACTTAATAGAGTAAGTTACTACTAACCCCCTTCTATCCTAAACTATATAGGACTTTAAACTAGACGCTATTATTATCCCTAACAATATTAGTACTTATAATAAATAGATTATTAAAGATATTATCTAGGTGCGCAACTTATATAGCTAAGGAAAAGCATAATAATACCTAGTTAAATAGGCTAGATATATAAAACTAATATAGGAACCGCTTTTAGAATTATAGAATATAAAAGCGCTTAAAGTTTTTAAGTAACATTAGGGGTCCGCCGATTTAAATAATAGACCGCGCGCATAATAATTTCGCCGCATATAGCTTACTTAAAAACAATAAATTTAAACGCGTGCACCTAGATTCCTTTATTATATTAGTATTTTTTATTTTACTATAATTAATATTCCTTCCTTTTATTTCTTTATAGCTATCTTAGCTTACACTAGGCACTTTTAGCTATAATTTAAATTAACTATTTACTAAGTAAAATTTTTTTATATATAATTAGATTTCTTATTAGGCTAAAATCTAGCTATAAATCTTAAAAATAAATCCTCTTAGGGCTATACTAGGCTATAAATTTTTAAGCACTAAACTATTAATAAAAAAAAAATTTCATAGTGCTAAATTTCTTAAGCACTAGGCGCGCTATAGGCGTTCTATTAAGCACGCCTAAATAAATTATTTAACTTATTATTAGTTAGATTAAGGGCGGCTAAGGGCGAATAAGGTAAGAAAGGATTATTAGCTAGGGGTAGGATAGGGCTAGTTATAGGTAGTATAGTTATAATATAATTAGCCTTAAGATCTAAGAAATAAAGTGCTAGTAGCGCTCTACTACTAGCTATAGCCTTATAAGTTTAATAGTTAATAATTATATTAAAATATAATTATTAGACCTTAGGATTTATAGCTAATAAATCCTTAAGTATTATATACACTTAATAGTCGGCCTTACTTAAAATGTCCTCTTACTAAGTCTTCTTAAGATTAGTAGCGGCTGCCTTAACTACTTTCTAGTCCTCCTTAAGTTTTTTCTTATAAGTATTTAATTCCTACTTATACGCCTTATAGCGTAACTTTACTTCCTTATTAGTACGCTATTACTTAAGGCGCTTATGTTTATATTACTTATGTATTTAAATATAGAGAGTAATAAAGGAGATTAAACTTTACTAGATAGTAGGATCTTATAAACTAGATTAAACCTTACTAAGTATATAACTATAAGTAGGAGTCTAAGGAAATAAGCTAGAAAATTAAGGCTTAGCGGTAGCGCGGTTCTATAATAAAGGATCTTAAACTAGGCGCGACTTAATTAGTCTCTAGGCCTACTAAGTTTATTAGTATTAATTATAATAAGAGTAATAGAGGGGAAAAGGACTTACTCTATTAGAGGATAAATAATTATTAAGGGCGTATAAAACATTATTTATAATATTATTAGCTAAGTTATAATATAGATTAGCTAGAGTATTTTTAACTAGGGCTAGATCTAAACTACTACTATAGTTATATAGGGGCGTAATATAGATAAGCTACTATAAGCTAGCTACCTTACTACTAGCACTAGATATAAAAGCATCCTACCTAACCTTAGGCTAGGACGTAGTAGTAATAAGAGTAGTCTAGAACTCTTAAGTAATACGATAAAAATATTAAGTTATAATCGCCTTTTTACTAGGCATATCCCTAACTTTCTTACGCGCTAGCTCTATTATAGTATCCTTTTTATTAATATAGGTAATAAGCGCTTTTAATATATAATAGAAGCGCTTATTCTTAGTAAATAAAATATTATTATGTTTATATTTAACCTTATAGTAGGAGTAGGCCTTATAGGCCTTACTATAGCCTAGCTTATATATAAGAACACTATTTATTAATACGTACTTAATATAGGATAGGCATAGATATTTAATAATATTTTTTATATTATAATCTTTATTATTTAAGTCACCTTTAATTAAAATCCTATCTATAGTCTAGTAAAGGGCATAGTAGGGGCGTATTAGTCTTAAATCATTTTACTATGCGTCCTCTACTATTTTTCTTAGTGTTAATTTAAGGGAATTCTACTTATATTTAATATAGTTAGATTTAATTTCTAAGATAGAAAAGAAAGAGTTACTACTAAATTCTAGAAGAGCTCTAAAAAAGGTAGATAAACTATATAATTATATATTAGATAGTAATAAACGTGATCTAAAGATTAAATAAATAATAATAAAATTAACACTACTACTCCTCCTCCCCTAAATAAAAACATAACTAAACCTTTCTCCTATATATTATATATAAATTATAAAATTTCCTTCCTAAATTAATTAGAAATACTTAACTACTTTATCTATATATAATATATCCTATCTAAATTCTTTTATAACTCTACCCTAAATTACGCGTTATTAACTAAAATCATTATTATAATATAATAATAAATAGCGCGTATTATAGGTAATATAGTTCCTAACACTTATCGCTAGGTAGTAAAGAGGGAAAAATAATAGCACTATATATATAATAGATAAAAATTTTTAAGTATAGTATATATTACATAATATATATACTTAGCATAATACTATTATATAACTAATATAAGACGCCCTATAAGTTATTATATAATAATATAGTACTATTACTATAGTGCGCGCACTTTATACTATACTAGCTATATTATATAACCTAAATTTAGAGGAAGGGGGTATATAATAGAGTTAGGCCTATAGGCCTAGCTCTATACTATAGAAAAGTAGGGGCGAGCTAGCCTAAGCTAGACTAGCTTAGGCTAGTCACGTGCCTAAAGCCTTTTATATATAAAACCTTATAAGCTTAACCCCTTTTTATTTTTTACTTCTTACTATAGTGTTTAATAATAATCGTAACGCCTATTTATATACGCCTAGGGCCAGTCCGTGATATCTTAGTAGTTAATCCCTATTAGCTAGTATCTTTAGCTTAGTATTATTATCCTCTTAAGAGTCTTTATGCTTAGGGTTAACTAGAGGCTAGATACTAACTATATAGGATCTAGCTTCTAAAGCTTAAATCTAGTTAAACTAGCTTTTAGGATTATACTCCTTAAGTAAAGGTATTCTTATTATAGATTTCTTAGCTTTAGGCGCTATAGTTATATAAGAGATAAAAGAGATAGAGTAATAGTATACTTTATAATTATATAGAGAAGTTATAAGTAAATATAGTAAAGCCTCTTAGGCTTATAACTCTAATAATTATAATTAGCTAAGTAGATTTAGATTATATATTATAGTAGCTATAGTAGGTATACTTATTATACTTTTTAGTTATCCTTAGTAAGCTATATAAAGCTAGAAATAGCTTTTTTTTTTATATATAAAATTAAGACCTTATTATAATATATCTAGCCTTAATAAAGGCTAGATTTTATCTAAGAAGATAAAGTCATCGCTACCTAGATACGTAGCCTTTTTAGGTGGCGAATAACGCCTATCTCTTAGTGGCCTATAGGTGGCCTATAGGGCGCTTAGCCTTAGGCTTCCTAAGCGTCAATTGATGAGTAATACGCTTCCGCCGTGACATTCATACTCCCACATTGCTGTTCAATTCAGTCTGACGAACCAGTTCTACGGCTCCGGCCACGGCGACAATGACAGCATCAGCCAATACTAGATGCCTTTTCAATTCTACAACAGCCCTCTATCGAGTCTTTGTCTCGACACCGACACTCATCACACGACGACTGAGCACCCGTCACGCCCAAGCTCTCAGAAAAGGCGTCGACACCGACAGTAGCCGCAACAGCAGCCCGTTGCGCACGTATGCCACGCAGTCGCGGCGGGGCCCCCGCGGGCCCTCCGGCCTGAGCGACATCGTCGTTGAGGACAGCGACCGCGGCTTCAGCCGGCTCTACACGACCGCGGAGGACATTGAGCGGTCGAGGCGCGACCGCATGCCGCAGGACCACGAGATCAAGGACCCGAAGATCATGGTGCTGGAGAACGGCGCTCTCGCGGGCCCGCTGGCGACGCGCTACGTCATGAGCAAGATCGACGAGGCCCAGGAGTCGCTGCGCATGATACGGCCGTACGTCCCCGCGGGGACGCCCATCCGAGGCAAGAAGAGCGGCGGCGGCGGCGGCGCTACCAGCAGCTCGGCGGCAACGGAGGGGGACGGTGGCGGCGGCCAGGAAGCCGCGCCGGTGACGACGGAGGAGCAGTTCGCGCTGTGCCAGATCGTCAACAAGTGGGACGCCTTCGTCAAGGACAAGCAGCGCAGGGAGCAGAAAAAGGCCAACGCCAAGCCCAAGCGCAAGGAGATGGAGCTCACGTGGTCGATCGGCGGGCACGACCTGCAGACGAAGCTGCGGCAGATGGGCGCCTTCCTGGGCAAGGGCATGATCGTGGAGGTGGTGCTCGGGCGGAAGAAGGGCGGCAAGGCGGCGGGCCAGGAGGAGATGCAGGCGCTGGTCAAGGCCATCAGGAAGGAGGTCGAGACGCTGGGGGCGCGGGAGACGAAGCCGGCTGAGGGGGAGCTGGGGCGCACGATGAGGCTGCGACTAGAGGGGACCAAGAAGCAGCAATAGCTGCGCTTACACCGGGGCATCTCACATTAAGCGTAGAGATGCGGTAGAGATGGGTGTTCATTTAGAAGATCTTGGCTCAAGCTAGGGAGTCTTGTATATATGTGAAGCCTACGCATGTGTATCATACTAGCTGAGAATTATCCATAGAAAACAAAATGTCATATTTGTTAAAAAACTCCTTAAACGCCGTCATGATCAGCTAGTTTCAGCGTGATTTCCCAGCCTTTTTATAAGATTTCATCCAAATCATCATCCACGCCTCCCACGGCAGCATCTCCGTCGCCATTCGCCGGATCGCCACCTTCCTCCGCCGTCTCCCACCCATCCTCATCATTTCCCCGTCCCGCGTCTGCCTCCTCCTCATCGCCGCCCTCGCCCGCTCCCACATCCCGATTGATCGCCTCCCACGCCTGCCGCCTGCTGTCCACCGCGCGCTGGCGGTCCATGCTCCGCTGGATCTTGCTCGACGTGCGCTCGACGACCGCCTCGGCCATCTCCACGCCCTTCTCGCGTCGCCTTCTTGCCTTGGCTGACAGCTGGCCCCGGCGCCGCTGGCTCGTCTTCTTCTGCACGCCGGCCGAGTGGTGCACCGCGAGCACCGAGGGGCGGAAGTCGGAGGCGACGTGGTTCTGGGAGCGCAGGGGCGGCGGCTGCGCGTTCTTGAGGGACTTGTCGGTGTTGATGCTGGGAGAGGTGGCGCGGCGGGCGGCGCGGGACCGCTTGGAGGGTTGTACTGGGAGATTTTGAGATGGTGAGCCTTGTTATTTATTTTTTTTCTTTTCTTTCCTGTAGTGTCGAGAAAAATTGGGATTCTGGGAGGGTATGACGTGGGGATTCTCTGTATACCTTTTGCCTTGGCCATTTTCTTGCAAATGCAGATGCTTTTGACGGGCTTATGTAGAACCTGGGCTCTTTAGATGGTGGCGGGGTGAGGCCGGTCTACGCCTTTTTTTTTTTGAACGCAAGGCTTATCGATAGCGGC
This sequence comes from Niveomyces coronatus, assembly GCA_018831755.1. Taxonomy (NCBI): domain Eukaryota; kingdom Fungi; phylum Ascomycota; class Sordariomycetes; order Hypocreales; family Cordycipitaceae; genus Niveomyces; species Niveomyces coronatus. The sequence continues at coordinate 53,811 of JAFEME010000102.1, read as the reverse complement.
TAATAAGTCGCATCGTGGATGCATCCTCATCTTGTACGTTCATCCTCGGGTGATTACCTTTTCTTGATGAAAGGTAGCGTGAATGGCAAATTTTTATAATCCGCTTTGTGTATTCGACCGCGAGTTACCGCTGTTATCGTCAGCTTATGATCCTGCTCGTATGGAAGACTTTCATGCTCTTCTTCTCATGGCTTTCTCCCGATCACGTTATCTTCTTTATGCTCCAGCTGCGTTTCTCGACTCGCTTAGCGTTGAATACTAGAAAGAAATCTCCTCGAAACGCCAATGAAGCATACATAGTGAACTTCTCTCGGTACAGGGTAGACCAGGGCGCATAGATGTATCGGGGGGTTGCCGGGGTGGACCAGGGCGAGGAAGCAAGACCCTGGTCCTGGCTTGTCGCTTTTGTCGCCGACTTTCTTCAGCATTGTCACCTCGAGGACCAGTCTGCAAGGGGAGCCTATCAAGGGCATTTAACAATTGAATCTTGAAAAAGATTTGATGCCCCGATTGCCCTATTGCCGTGAGGCAGGTCGACTAGTCCTCTCGGCGTGGCTGACGGTACATGTCGTAGAACCGTTCGTAGATGCTCATCAGCCCATAACGGGCGACAAGCATACCAAGCGACACGGCAAATTTATGCCCTGCCGAGAGGCCGAAGTGCACGGCTACCTGGTCCGTGACATATACCTCAGAGCGCTGAAGAAAGTCTTTGACGAGGCCGGGCGGCGGAAGGGAGGGGATAGGCATATTGAGAGAGAATGAGAATATTAAGGTAAGGATGTCTATAATGATGTGGTTTTTTAGGTTCCGCGGCGGCCAAAGACTAAAAGGAAAGGAAACGAAGAGGACAGACAGAAACAGTACTTTTATAGAATGGCATGCTTCGTTTACTCGTCATGGCCCCTTCCTGCTGCATATTCTTGTCCGGGTTACTTGCTACGTTAGACACGGCAGGTGCATTGTGCCCGAAAAATAATGTCACGGAATTAGTCGAACCGTGCAGGTAGTCAGATTGATCCCGAAGGCTGTCCATCGGTGCGTTACTGCAGCTTATGGCTGTAGCTCAAAGAGTCAAGCTCTTTCTCTGCAGTCTCATACACGAGTTGCCACCAAAACTCAACTCTGCGCTGCCATCTCTGGTATTCTTGTTCTTCTGTTTCGCCCTCTAGTTTATTATTTACCGCCAAAGGTGAGACGAGCCACAGCGCCACGAAAACGCCAGTAAGAATCTTGAGCGAATCTGCCAAACCTGGACATCTGCCGGCAATCATGAAAGCGCAGACACAGTCAAACGTGCCAAGAAGTGCCCACTGCACAAGTTCTATTCGCAGGTGCATGTCCATGCCGCGTTCGTAGCCTGTAATGACGAATCGCTCGGCCGCCCAGTTGATGCAGATCAAGACCAGCGTGACCTCCTCAGCGACGCGGCTGGGATCATATGGAGACATGCCGGCGGCGTAGAGACAGAGATACGAGAGACAGCAAATGCAACCAACTATGAGAGTTTGGAATAGGCTTGGCTTGTAGATACGGATCGCGATAGCGTAGACCCAGAAAGCCTTCACCTCTGCCGGAAATGGAAGAAAGGCCAAGGGGATGCAAAGTAAATTGCGACAGAGCCGATAGCGTAGTGTCTTCAGCATGCCGCACATACTCCTCAGTGGTAACGATGTTTTGTAGATGCTATTTAAGGTGTTTCCAGGTCAGGTTTGCAAGGACTAGAGAGTGCATGGTTAGCAGCAATAAGAAAACGGCTTTGTCCCATGAATGAGAAGGATATACGAACTAGAAAAACTCGGTAATATAGGTTTGAAGTGCAATAGAATGAAACTCGAATACTCTAGGATTTTGGGGCAAGGGTCGGCTATTTATTCGTCAAATGACGGGCGTAGTCGAAGTAGACGTGGCGCCATGAATAACGCCGTTCGGGCGCAGGGCGGTGACACAAGTCTGAACCTTACGACGAACAGTCAGTGATGAGTTGTGTTGGGTGCACTTCTTTTTTTTTCCCTAGTTATACCATTAGATGTACCGATCATCGAAACTCGACATACAGTAGTAACTGTGAAATATCATGAACGCCTGCAGTTGCGACCGGATTGCGAAAGTAGCCAAGATAAGTCAGGGGGCACTTGTGCATCGCGCATATACTATGAAATAATGGATCGGAAGAACAAGTGAGAAACAAAAACAAATGATAGTCAGATCAAAGAATAAGCAAACTAAGGAAAGAATTTACTTTAGTTAGTGAAAAGGACAATACCTTGCATTGGCGATTGCGTGACAGCTTGAAAGACGAAAAGTGATATAGGGTAGGCAGCGGGTCTGTTGCACTATTGAGGAACCGGGATACATCGCGCTTCATGCACGCTGATTCATCAATATTGTTGCTAATACTCCTCCCATACTGAAGTTTTCTCGAATTTCTAGCATCCGACGAGGTCCTAGGTACTATAAGTACGTAAATAAGAGTTACAGACGGAGCGAACGCGAGAAAAGTCACCATGAAGCCAATATTTACCGCCGTCATCGCTGGCGTCAACTATTTGCTCCATCCTGAGGTCCTGGTAAGCGCTCTGCGCTCTGCAACTTCCATAAAAAATCTTGTCACTGAAGCCTTGGGTAGGGAACAATACAGGAGGATATAAATCCCGATGCAGTCCTTCCAGTCACTTTACTAGCCACGGCAGAGATTCAGAGTCCTGATCTCGAGAGTCTTCTCCGCGGGTTTGAGCATTATGACGACGTCTACTCCAGCGAGTTCGCTTTTGCCCTTGTGGAAAAGCCTGAACCTAATGATACTGTGCCAAACTTGCCTTTCAAAGCACAGTCAGTGGCCGGGCAACGGTTATATAGGGTTCAAGATACGCAGAGTAGCAGCACCAATGACGACAACGTCCCCTCTCCCTTTTCACAGCTTCCCTCGGGTCCTTACATACTGCACGGGAAAGAACTGCATCAAGCATACAGGATTTACGAGGACAAGTTGAACGCCTTCACTGTGGGGATTCTGCCGCAAAAGCATGATAGTCTTGAGCTGTAGGAATCTCGCACCGTCACTTCTCACCAGAGGTGACAGAACAAGTTATTGATACTGACTTTTCCCTCTGGTCCAGCTTTCTCGATCTTAGCGACACCCTGGCGAATGAGACGAGCAAACCAATCGCTGTACCGTCACGTCTCTACTTTCCCGCGCCCAGCATCAAAAAGCCCCTGTCCGGCATTCGCTACTCCATCCCCGAGGACATGGACATTGCCGGCTTGCCCACCACTTTGTCGAGCAAAAACTGGTCATCCACTTACCCTTCTGCGGCAGGGAAGAGTGCAGATCATGTAAAACTTCTGCTAGATCAGGGTGCGGTCATTGTGGGAATGACAAAGGATGGGCAATTCGCCTCGGGCCGAGACTGGACAGACACTCAAAGCCCCGCGAACCCTCGCGGCAACGGCAAGCAGTCGCCCGGGGGTGCTGGGGCCGGCGCCGGCTCGGCTCTGGCCAACTATACCTGGCTGGCAAACTCCATCAGCCAAGGAGGCAAGTATTCGCAAGGCTTGTTGGACCTGCTTTGGCTGTGTTAGTCGCTGACCATTACTAGCATTTGAGGCCATCGCACCGCAAGGCGCTGCATACGGTCTTTTTGCACTTCGCACCACGGCCGGCACAGTATCCCAAAATGGAATGCATTCCAGCTCGCCGTAAGTCACTACAAACCGAGAGGACAAAACTATGCCCACGGCATCTAACCAAGTCTCTAGGAGATTTCAATCCACGGGTATTCTCAGCCGCAGTCTAGAAGATGTTGTCCATCTCATCGCGCCATCTTTTCGACTACCATGGAAGGCGTCTCCGCAGCCCAAACGAGCCATCTATCTGACCGACTTTGAGCACCTACTTTCAGCGACGCAGCAAGGTCTCATGGACGAGTTTATTACAGCCGTCGAAAAAGTGCTCAAGGTGAATGCAGACAGGCTGAAGCTTGCTGATGCGTGGGCAAAGCATCCGCCGCGAGACGCCGGCAAGGAGGCCCTTGATGAGTTTTTGGGCAGTGTAAGAATGCGACCTCGTCTACAACTGTCTCCAGTGCTCACATCGACAGGCTCCGTATGAGGCATTTTGCTACGATTTCTACCACAACTACGACGACTTTCGCTTCAGCTTCAAGGCCAGATTTGGCCAGGAGCCATATGCCGAACCCAGCGTGCAAGCTTGCTGGTCCGTCCAATCGTCGGCGTTGTCTGCAAATGAAGAGGTACTGACCATCAGTCTTCAGGAAAACCGGCGCCGCAGCAGACAAGAAGTCGTTCAGCAAGCGGCTCGACGTAGTCACGGCATGGTTTGGCGAAAATATTGCGCCCGTCAAGGCTGGGTCGGCGGACAAGGCTGCTGTCATTCTTCCTGTGATGGCCGGATATCAGGGGTAAGTCGTCGGCGAGCCAATTGAATCGGTCTCTTCTCACGACACCTCAACAGACACTCGGATGAACTCCATGGGCTGCACCCAGCACTTATCGCTCCCGTGTTAGGCGCGCCACAGATGGCTGCACCAAGTAGGTTGATGACAACGCCAACTCCCGCCGGGCCCATGACTGACCAGTGGAATCTGTTTTGTCCGCTCTGATAGTTGCACAAATCCCTATAGAAGGCGCTGAAGACGCTTTTCTGCCCTTCTCCGCGAGTATCATGGGAGCTCAAGGGGACGACCTTTTGCTGGTTCAGCTGATGAAGCGCGCCTTTGACATGGTTGACTGGCGCGTTCACGTGGATACGGGCCGACTGACGTATCCAGTCGGTAATAATTCTCGCAACGTCGATGACCATCAATAAGATCCGTGGCCCCCAGCTGGTCCGGGGTCTTTTGTCGTGGCCAAGGACACAGCGGAGAATCCCGAACTGTGACACCGTCAAGGTACGCGAGCATGGAGATGAGCAAATAGAAAGCCCTCATGATTGAATTTATCGTATCGCTCTAATTCCAATACAGAGTACACTGCTTCCATTTCATGTTGCATTGAGACGCAGAGCAACGCCGACAGCGCGGAGCGACCGCAGTGGGCCGTGCTGAAAGGCGCGCGCTGTAGGGCGTACGGTATGTACTGTTCGCTGTCGATAACCAACATGCTTGAGGGACGTCGTGCGCTGATTGTGAGGTCAGAGCCGTCTTTGACGGAGAAGCTGTTGTTTGCCTTCTTCCTTCGTGTTGTGGCAATAAGACACACGCGTATTGTTGCGTTAGTCCTCGTTGTGGATGGATTACGCAATCATCATCGGTGAGACGTAAGAGGGAAGATTCGTTATTTGAGGGACGGACTGGAAGAACAGGCTTAAAAATGGAACCTCCCTCTATCCGTAACGAATCAAGCCCTGCAATCATGCGCTGTCTTGTCGAAACCAGGCTCTGAAAAAGGAGACTAAATTAATACTAAGTGACAAATCATGAATTGTCGCGGCCAGCGGGTGCCGCCGACAATTTCGCTCAGTAACGCGAGGCACGATGGCATCACGGGTGACTCACGCTGCCGCCGGCCCACTCCTTTGTCAGGCTGTCCTCGTGATTTATTACGACGACTAACTGTGTGACTCGCATTTTCCTGTTCCTGTATATTTAATGCAAACTGCAACCAAGGTTGAAGAAGGAAGAGGGAGAAATAAACAAAAAACCCACGAAGCAGCAGAATCAAAACCGGCGCCATAGTCTTGACCGAAGGGCAGACCATCCGAACAAAATGGACACTGCGCTCAAGGAAGCCGACATCGAGCGCCACACGCGCATCTGGGCCGCCATCCGCGAGTACGTCATCGAGACGCTGCCGAGCGGGCGCATGGCCGTCCTGCGCACCGACTCGCCCGCCGGCACCTGGGAGTACGTCGGCTTCGAGCCCACGCCGCAGGAGTTCGACGCCTCGGCCGCGCTCGCCCTCGAGGACAAGCAACGCATCCTCACTGTCGTTGCCGACGACGTCGAGCCCTACCTTGCCATGACGGCCGCGCACGGGCTCGTCGTCCTGGCCCGGGAGGCGGTCATGGTGGTCGACCTGCCGTCCTCGCCGCCGCCGCCCTCCGAGACCTCATCCCCCTTCACCCAGGAGCTGGAGACCACGGAGATGGGGGGGAGCGGCGTCGCGAAGGCGACGACGCGGCTCCGGCTCAAGATCGTGGCGGAGGACGGCACGGTGGCGGCGGAGGGCCAGGTGGGCGTCCAGGGCGACATGGCGGTGTTCGACAAGATCAGGACCGAGGAGGGGATGCGCCGCAAGGGGCTGGGCACGATGATGATGCGCAGGCTGGGCGCGGAGGCGAGCGCGCGCGGGGCGACCAAGGGATGGCTGATCGGGACGCCAGACGGGCAGCAGCTGTATGAGCGGCTGGGCTGGGAGAGGCTGAGCTGCGTGCTGATGTCGGGGCACCACGATAGGGTGAAAAAGTTATGAGCGTGGCTGCGTGGGCGGTCGTGGGGGTTTAGAGAGGTGGATGTCTGGAGGTGCTGCATCATTAATCTAAGCTGTCATATTCTTCTTTGCCGGAAGATGAGAAAGCTTCGGCATTAAGAGGGGAGCTGAGTCGCAGGAGACTGAAGTATAGCTAGATTTTTGTAGTGGTTGCGACGGGTGGTGCTTTGAGGTTGTATTTGCCGACGTCTCTCGTCGGGATCTACGCAGCGTCGACGTAGTGAGTAAAGAATAGAGACATTCAAAGTCAGCAATAATTGAACCAGAAAAAAAAACTACCGACACTTTAGACTTCAGCCACGTGAACAAAGTTGGTCGTCTCTTGGTGAATATGAAGATTCTGTCCAGGCGTAGGTCGGGATGCGCCAGCTCAGTACATTCCGTCGCATTGGCTTCGACTTGAAGGCCAAGATTTCGTGCAGATCACCATCATTCCGGCCCTGTTCCTGTTCGAACATGACCCGTGCAGACGTCTGCTGGGCATTACGCGCTGTTGCCGCCAGGTGTTGAATGTCCCACGCAATCAGTGTGTAGACTTTCTGGTAGATTGAGCTCTGATCACTCCTAGACTCGGAAGATCTTTGAGAAACCCATGAACAAGGAGCGTGGTGGAAGGCACAGCACCATTCTTGTCATGTCATGTAGCGCTGAATGATGTCCCGGTGGAAAATAGCGAACAATTGCCAATTGAATCTGCTGAAGAGGGACTTGGGTTGACCGAACTCACACGAGTAGCCGCGTCTATCGTAAGTCTGGACGAAAGATGGGGCCTGACGATTGTGTTCGCCAAAGAACTCCTCCGCGGTTCGTTCGCACGGTCAGCGATACCTGGTCGTATACCCGCCACAAAGCCAGGCTATTGACGAAAGCCATGTGAGACGGACATCCCGACATGTGGCGCATAGGGCATGACGGACAAGGCGTGGTCCCGACGAACGGGAATTCAAGTTGCCGGCTTGTAGACCCGGCTGACTACCGCCCTACAGCACCAAGTATAAGGAGATTCAGCTGAGGCTTTCAAACTCTATTCTTGTTATGAAACATGAAAGTCCATAGTAGGTGTTGAGAGACGAAACTGTTAGATTTTGCTCCTCGTTTTTTTTTTTGCTTTCCCAATCAGTTGGCACAAGAAGACGAAAGCTCCTCACACACTTCTTCCTGCTTTGCAACGACAGCCTACTTGGCTTTGCTAAACGTCGACGCGGACCAGCAGCATGGCGAACGATTCCCAAACGATGAACGAGTACCCATCTGGCACCAACGCGTCATACAAACTCTTACGATGGACGCGTCACCCAACTAAAAATAAAAACACATAGATCTGTAAGAAAGAAGACTATTATGCGCAAGTTTCTGCCCCCGGTACTCGGTCTAAACCAGCGGCTCGGCCACCTTTCTAAGTTGTGAGTGGTTCCTGGTTCTTTTCAACAATCCACTCTATGTCCTGCTCTCGGGGACCAATGCGGGAATTGCCAGAGATTTACAGCCCCGGATTCAAGGCAAAAATTAAACTATTCTCGTTTGTTGTCGTGATCAAAAGTCCGGAGCGGAAGAGCCCGACACGGCTAGACTAAAATTAGACAGTGTTGAGTTGACCGTGAAGACCAAAACAGATTGGTTCCTTTGACAAGTCACTTTTAAAGGACTTGATTTCTTCTTTCGCCGGCGCTCCTATCTACAGCAAGCGGAAGAAGGGTAACGCCGCCCCAACCCGCACATGTCTCTACTGTAATGAGTCGGCCATCCGGCTTAGATTTAAAAGTATATGGGAGTGCAGGCGTGTGGGCGAAGTGGTTATCATCGTTTAACTGTACGGGCCGGCGTATCCTTGGCCAAGGTGGCATTGTCTGCCTGCCTAGCCCTACGACTGACTCGTCCTCCCTACGGTCGGCCTCATTAGTCGCCGCCCGAGACATGTGTACCAAAGGAAGCTTTGCTTCAACTTTTTTTAGTGCTATTATGATCGTAGCTGGACACGTTCGCTTAGTTTGCTGGATCCGGAGATGGCATTTCCGTTGACCTCGGAGATGCGCGTCGAGACACGATGTGTTTTCTTTCTCATGCCAAGACATGTAAGAATGTACGCCTAGCTACACGAGCTTGATAAAGAAGCTTTTCGATTCTCCACCGCGGCGCAAGGTTTCAGTCAGAGGCTGAGGAGACCTCATGCAATCGTTATGAGGTTCCTGCGGCGGTTTCCGGCCATCCCAATGTCGATAGTCCACGGCGCTTCAAACGACCAATTATGATTCTAGTATCATGCGGATGTTACGAGGCGCATCAATAATGACCACAATAATGGAACTTATGCAATAATCAGTTACCACGAGTCTCTCGACCACGCCCAAGGGACTACTTTGTGCAGCTTAGCGCCCAGTAGGCCCCGACGAGGGTCTGTTGGTTCCGCCGTGTGTTGACGTATTGTGCCCGACTTGTTGCACGTCCGAGCTTCGTGGGCATTAAACTCACAAACCCCGGGCATTGAGCCACTAGAACCTACATACATTCTCCATTTACCCCAGCTTAGCTCCTCAATGCCGGTACACATCCCGCTTCGCTGCGTCAAGCCACTCAAAAGGCGCGCTCTTGACTAGATTGCCTCGTAATCACTTCACTATACTCTATAATTCATTATCATTTATTGGTAGTGCCGGTATGACTTGATTGTGGACGACTCAACGTTAGAGGATCCGTGACCCTCTTTGCCACCTATTGAGAGAAAGGGGATACACTTAGAGTTGTAATTCTTACACGTAATTATGCTCTTGCTCAAGCTCTCACACTTTTATACTTCTGTAGACAATTTGCCTGGTCCTGGTATTATCGTGCGGGGATATATGCAGTCACCTGTCTTCTGTCGTTATGAAAGTGACCTCTATATCGCGGCAACGGCCAGGACCTAGACGGCTGTGGGTGTGCCTCGCCATACTCCTTGTCGTATCACTTCTTCTCTTTGGTAGCTTTGGTAGCTACGGGGATGCTTCGAAGGTCACTGAACAATTTTGCTCGAAGGCTCCCGTCGGAGTTGAACTGTCTAGGACCGACAATAGCCCCCTAGGCACGATAGTCAAGGAGCTGTATGCGCCTCGAATTCATCCAATCACCGCACCAAACTTTACAGATGAGAGCGGCGAAGCCTTTCAAATTCCAGACGCATGGGAGCCGTTATACAAGGAAAGCCTTGGCAAGCGAGTGCTCATTCTCGACGTCGACACTCGGATGATGACGGGAGACGGACAGATCCTCAGCGACGATGGTGCCACCTGGCCCGGCACAGATCCCATGTCAGCTGGGATGCTCAGCCACTACCTATATGGTAATTATGCTCTTTTTTCTATCATCTCCAATTCTTCTCGCGGTCGACGCGACAACTCTACCGCGGCAGATTCGCACCTCCTGGTCATCACAAAATCAAATAACCCAGGCTGACCTCACCTTCAGCAAGGATCCACGGCTACGACTACCAGTTTGTCCGCCGCAGCACCAGGATGCACGACTGGCACGAGACCTGGGTCAAGGTGCCCGAGCTGAAGCGCGCCCTCATGACGCACGACCTCGTCGTCTTCCTCGACGCCGACGTCGTCTTCCGCTACCCGGCGCTCCCGCTCGAGTGGCTCCTCAACCACTGGCGCCACACCGCCGAGACGTGGCTGCTGCTCGCCGACGAGCCGGACCGCCCGTACAACACCGACGGCCACGGCCTGCGCTACCACAACACGGGCTTCGTCGTCGCGCAGAACGGCAGCCGCACGCACGACATCCTGGACGCGTGGCTGGAGTGCCCGCGGAGGATCGACGGCTGCCGCCGCTTCGCGCACGACTGGCCGCACGAGCAGGCGGCCCTCGTCGGCTTCGTGAAGCAGAACGGGTTCGCGCGGGAGGAGGACATCCGCGCGGTGCCGTGCGGCGAGGCGAACGGGTCGCCGTGGATGGTCACCGAGGGGTGCCGCGGCGCGCTGGTGCGCCATCTGTGGCATAAGGGCAAGAATCATCAGCCTGAGGAGCTGGTGGATTCGGTGATGCGGTACTTTGTGCCGGTGCTTTCTGATGAGTTTCGCGGCGCGTTTGCAAAGTCTGTGGAGTAAGTTGTATGCTGCGACACGTGTGACGATGTCTAGAGTTTCGAGGTTTCAACTAGAAGGTGTATAGCAGCTTCATTCTTGGGGTTGCACAGATGTCATCGTTTCGGTTGAGTCTTGCATATGTCGTTTATAGAAGTTTCTATCTCTTAGTTCTAATCATAACGAACTTTTAATTTGCTTACGGTGTTTAGGCTTTATATAAATTACGTTTCAGTTTAGGTTCCTAGCAGCTACTCTGTCAATTTATTCCCTGCCTAAGCAATTTTGACCAAGATCTAGTATGTTCACAGGTATCTATAAAATGGTCAGGAGACAAATCATCTAGTTGTTGCAAGTCGCGTATCAAGCAGAGTGATTGAGTACAGTATGTGCTTCTTCTTCTTCTACGCCGGCCCCGAAGACTTCACCCGTAGGACTTAGATTGTCTCGACTCCCGCCATTCGGCCACCATGTGTTCCTTGCCGTCTCTCACTAAACGCATCGCAAAACCATTGTCAATTTCTGCCACCTCGAGTCCCAGCCTGGCCGGGAGAACCATCGGTCTTATAAATTGCACGTCGACCACGCTCGCTGGTGTCTTCTCAACCTTCTTCTCGGACAACGACAGCAATCTATGGCCATGTCCTGCGCTCCAAACCCTCGCCAGGACCCGCGCCGGATCGTTTGAGATGAGTTCCATCGTTCGCGCCAGAGCATGGTTCCCATGAGCAATTCTGCCCGGGAATCCAAACAGTCGGGCAAGCACACCCGAAATGTGGATGGGATTGTAGTCGCGACAGATGGCAGCCCATTTGCGGGGTGCGCGTACACCGAATTCGACAATCTCGCCGTCTGCATTAATCCAAGCGAGCTTATCGCGGGCACTTCTTTCTTGAAACTCTTTCTTGCTGTCACTTCCAGCTGGATTAGAAGGCAGTCTTGAGTCCTTATAGAGCGGCTCTGTATTCTGTGGAAGCTGGGCCATTACGACACAGACCTGTTGAAAAATAACCGTCGGCGATGTGTCGCCTCTGCGTAGGGCCGCCGCTTCCAGGTGCACGTCGAACTCTACACCCCGCTTGACTCTTCTACCCGGGTTGTCCGATCCGCCGAGGGAAGCCGACACAGTGATCCCACGAGTCGCGTCTAGCACCAGCGTCGGGTAGTGGCAGGCCTCGGGATCCAGGAAGTTAAAGGTGTTGCGCGTATTGACACAGCCGAATGGTTGCACGGCAAGATTGCGATTGGCTATGAGAATGGACATGAGAGGATTCACAAGGCTAGGAATGAGTAGCAAGCGGCCCCTCTCCGTCCCTCGCTCCTGAGCTTGGTGTTTGGGGTGAGGCGCCATGGGGTCGGCGCTGTCTTTTAGGTTGGACCTCGGCGCCACGGCGGTGTCGAAACGAATCAGGTCGCTGTCTTCTATGACGAGGGTGCTCGTCACCGAGAGTGCCGGGAGGTCAAAGCCGGGCTCTCCATCGATCTGAGATCGGAGCCGCGGGGCAAGACGGAGCGCACGCTGTAGCGTCTTGAGCAGAATCAACACAATAATGGCGATGACATCTCCAGTGTCGAGCCGTGAAGCTGCCTTGGGCAGGACAGCATGTCGGGCGCCTGTGACGGTGTAGAGCCGTACCCTAGGTATCAGCACAAGAGCGACACTGAGGATCGGCCCGCAAATAAATGTGGCAGCCGCTATGCTCGCCATGCGAAGGTAGAAATGGAGCGGGCGGCGTCTTGCTTGTACTCGACTCTTCTTGGCGCAGACAGAAAGCTGCGTGATCAGGCTGTTCAGCAAGGCTCTCCGGTCAAACAATTGTGATGGAGAAGCAGGTGAGGTCCGATCAGATATAAACACGGTTTTGCAAAACAACAATGGGCCACCGCCGGATTCGGACATGGACCGGCCCCACAGGTCCGGGGCCACCGCAAACCCCGTGTCCAAAGCCGGAGTTACATTCTTCTATGCTCTTGTCGACATATTTATACAGCACACGTATGCATTAATCAGGCATCAAACACCGTTGAAAGTGGAGCACTGGACGTGAACAACAACTGGACAGAGATGTGACGGCTTGATTGATTTGCACGCTGGTTATGTTGTAACGTTGAAACTTTCATTAGAGGCACTTGCGCTCGGCCTCTTACAACCTGGAAAGAAAACGTCCATCGACTGAAATATAGCTGCACCTATGTTGAGAAACACTAGAGGGTCTTGACCACCATGGGTTGCGACAGGTAATATGAATGTCTGCAGAGCAACAGGCGCTCGATATCTGCCCAGAGATGAGCAGCTTGAGAGCTATAGCATGTTATGAAATCAGGACACTCACCATTCAATCGACACTTATTTCACTGCAGTTAGTCTCTTGGCCTGCAGATGTCTCAGTGTCTTGAGATGCATGCGCCGTCCTTTCTAGTGCATGCATGACCGTATCTAGGCCTGTCGAGCGGTCCAGTAAAACAACCGTGGTAGGCGACGCTTGCGAACCATCGAGAAGAACAAATAAGTTGAACAATAATGTTGATTTATTACAAAAATTTGATCCGGCCTTTCTTTTATCGGCATGCTCGTGTTTATCACTGTTCGTGCCCAGTTAAGCGCATCCGAAAGAGCGTGTCAACTCATTTTGGTGGGACGAAACAGCATCCGTTACCATCGGACCAGCCCGAGCTATGCTACCGAAGTGCGGGGTATATTACGCAATGCTGCTGCGGGATATTGAGGGTGAGAAGTCTGAATTTTGGAACAGACATCATGCTCACAAGTTGATCTTCTTCTGGGACAATAGCTGAAACTAGTCAAACCGTCTACCAACCTGGGCACCCTGGCCTTGCCTTGAAAGCGCAAACTCTCCTTCGTCATGAGCATGAACAACAGGATTGATGTCCATCATCATTTTGTGCCAGACTTCTACCGCCAGGGTGTGTTTCATGTACCAAGGCTCTCCTCCCAGATACAATCACTAACAACATAAATAGCTGTCGTGAATTCTGGCGGGGACCCTGCTGGCTGGAAGATTCCGCAATGGGGTCCGGAGACAGAGGTCGCCGTCAACAGCAAGTTCGGAATCACCACGTCTATCCTCTCTCTTACCTCACCCGGAGCCTGCATCCTGAAAGATCCTCAGGCGTGCGCTAAGCTTGCGCGGGATACTAACGAGTTCGCCGCGAAAGTGCGGGACGAGAATCCCGCAAAGTATGGCTTCCTGGCAGCCCTTCCAAATCTTCTGGACAAGAAGTTGGCGTTGGAGGAAATTGCCTATTCCCTTGATGTTCTCAAGGCCGACGGCGTCACGCTGTTCACCAGGTACGGCGCCGATAAGCACTACCTGGGTCACCCGGAGTTTCAGGATATATGGGCCGAGCTCAATCGCCGCTCTACGGTAGTTCTCGTGCATCCGACTCATCCCGTTGACACGGATCTCATCAGCGGTCTTCCTCACCCCGTCATCCGATTTCCTTTTGAGACAACCCAGGCTGCGCTGGACATGATCATCAACAAGACTGTGCGCAACAACCCCAACTGCAGGATCATCCTGCCTCACGCAGGAGGAACACTACCGTTCCTGTATCCGCGTCCAGCCAGTATCTTGACTAAGTCAGAGAGAGAGCTAGAGGAGTTCATGGAGGATCTAGGCGCGTTCTACTATGACACTTCCGCAGCGGGTTCCGAAAACGTCCTGCGCCTACTAGAGACATTTGCCAAGCCTGGACATATCATGTATGGCAGTGACGCACCGTACGCCAGTGATGACATGATTGAGTTTCACACCAGTCGCCAGGACAACTTCAAGTTTCACGATCCAAGTATGCATGACGCCGTGAATCGGCAGAATGCGTTGGCTCTGTTTCCTCGTCTAAGAGATTAGTTCTAGCGCGAACCAGCAAATGACTTATGGGCCTATCGCGTCAATTTCATGCTCGGGCATCTAAAGTGAATGTAATAAAAACCCAGGTCTTTCTCGCTGATTCTATGGACTAGTTCCTCTGTCGACTTGGTGGGAAGGCAACAAATGATACTCCACTGCTTAATCTTGAAGACAGGCATATTTCGAAGTTACTCCCAATCACCCTGCTATGGAATTATTGAGGTTGTAGCTACAACCGTTGAAAGCCGCGCTATCGAGGCTCGTAGGCGGCCAGCGGCAAGCGAAGCGCGCAAGACAATGCATATGTCGTAAACTGCTCCGGGGGAACCCCTGTCTCGTCTCCCATGAATCTGATGATTGGTAGATTAGTAGCTCTCCCTAAGAAGGTCCAAAAGTCCCCCGCTACCACTATTTTTCATTTTCAAACATTTTACTTTTTATGCTGCTGTCCATCCTGATAGACTAAAGTTCACTCAAGCGGTGATAAAAACGGCTCTTTCTTTACCAAAGATGGACAATGAGTGATAATTTGGATGGTTGGATTGTTGGATGATTAGATTGTTCAAGTTCATGAAATCTTAACTCCGATCAGGCACGATGTAGGATGACGTCTTATTAATAATTTCGCCCGCGGACGTCGCCACTACCGCTCGCTCATAAACGTACCAACTATGTATAGTCTCGTCCCACTAGTCTCATCTTTCTACTTCACCTACCTACACCTTTCACGCACTTGAAGTTTTTACATACAGGCTCGCCCTTGTCCATATTTCTGGCTAACCATGGCAAACGGCGTGCTCGTACTCGGAGCTGGAGAGCTTGGGCTCGCTGTGTTGACAGCGCTGGCCAACCACGTCATGCGATCCCAACGCCAGCTAGCCGTACTCGTTCGCCAGTCTACCCTGGATTCTACAGCTCCCGACAGGGTCAACAAGATTACCTACATCAAGAGCTTAGGAGTAGAGTTTGAGTCCGCTGATGTCGTAGATGCCTCCGTCGAGGAATTGTCCTCCATTCTTCGGCGACATGACACTGTCGTCAGCTGCAACGGCATGGAACTGCCTCCCGGCACCCAGATGAAACTGGCCGAGGCTGCCCTGATCGGCCGAGTGAGGCGATACTTTCCCTGGCAGTTTGGTATGGACTATGACGAGATCAGCCACGGCAGCAGTCAAGACCTTTTCGACGAGCAACTGGCTGTGCGGCAGCTGCTGCGCAACCAATCGGCAACAGACTGGGTGATTGTCTCTACGGGTCTGTTCATGAGCTTCCTCTTCCTGCCGGAGTTCGGTGTTGTCGATCTTCAGCAGCGCATAGTGCGGGGACTCGGGCACTGGGGCAATCGCATCACGCTCACGGCGGTCGAGGACATCGGCCGCATCACAGCAGAGCTTGTGCTAGATCCACGGGATATCAAAAGTCAAGTGGTGTTTGTTGCCGGCGACACAGTCTCGTATCAAGATATCGGCAACATAGTGGACGCACATTATGCGGCGAAGTTTGGCAGAGAGCTATGGGACTTGGAGATCCTGGCACAGCAACTGAGGGTCGACCCAAACAACGATTTTGCTAAATATAGAGAAACGTTTGCACATGGTATCGGTGTTGCCTGGGAAATCGAGAAGACACTAAATTATCAGAGGAGTATTAAGACCATCAGTGTGCGTGAATATATTAGCAAGGTCATTGACCAAAAGACTATCTAGAAAGATGTTAGCGAAGACGCGGAGCTAAATATTCTGGCAAATATTTATCTACTGCCCAATTCTTTTCTCGTGCACTATCAGGCGGCGTGAAGATAATTGCCCTTTTAAAGTACGGAGCAACGGGGTGGTGCGGCGAGGCAGAGCCGTTCCTTTGACTACATAGTAAGACTTACTACTCATAACAACAAGATTCATACTATAGGAGAAGCAGCTCGGTTCGGGTCTTTCCATTACATTCCCAGATCAGTATTGTTTCTGAACGAGCCATGCTCATAGTGATTGTTGGGGTGGAGGATAATCGCGTCTTCTACCTTTCTTTTTCATAATTCCAAAGGGCTCATGTACAATATGACGGAAATATTCGACGTTCATCCGGGATGCTCAAAAGAGAACTGCATGGAAGACCGGAACGACCGGACAATGCTGCAGCTGGAATTGTGCTTCGATATATAGCTAAACGATTGACTATCTAATACATGCAGCCGCAGATATTAGACACTGTCCAGCTTTTTCCCACAGTCGTCTAGAGCCCAAAAATTGAAGTTGTGGACTCTGAGGTTAGCACGGTCTGCCTCAGTTTTTGGAGATGCGACAACCAGGCGCCGGTGGCTCACTCCGTATTGAAACGGTACGCCGGCCGAACGAACTGTGGTCCCGCCAGCGCGGACGTTGAATGTAGCCGCTGGATACCCCAATACTAATATCCCACAAATCCTCCGCTCTGCAAATGCTTGCTGTCATGGTAGATTTGTCTGTCAGCTAAATCTGACATCGTGAGGGTACGCGAAAGGCGTCATTGAAGGCCGGAAGCAACTCATCCCGTGCCCCAATCGACCATCTCCTGGTACCTCTCAGATGCGTGGGGCCAAAGTTGCATATCTATTCCATAGTCATCGAGCGAACCTACAAATTTATCTTAAACCTCTACGTGTCGAGTGATACGTTCTATACGCGGGCGTAGACACAAGCGCAACTAATCCATGCAGCTAATCCAAGTCATCGCCAATCAACTAAATGAGTTGCTAACCCCAGGCAATTAATTGGCCCTAACCAAACAGTCAATTCGTGGTCTGTATCAGTTGGTACAATTCGTTGGCAAAGCTTTAGAGAAAACCGCCCTGATGTCGGCAATAACGCCTACGAATAGCTCTCAGGTAGATTTCAGAATAAAGCAGATCTTATTCAATAAATGCTAAATATCTCCTGGTCTGGCTCCGTTCTCAGGAACTCCCCATACATTATCCCATCAATATATGCGTCCCCAACAAATGTGAAACCCCCATTTTCTCTTGTGCGAAGAATGAATGGCGACTTCTCTCCCCAAAGAAGAACAACGATATCTCCAGGCTGAACTGCGACATGGCCGAGGCCGAGCATGAGTTTGTTGGTCCTAAAGAGCGTCCTCCCGCGACTGCCGGTCGCTACAATATATGGGAGCTGTGTAGCAAGTCTGTCAATCTTGTCTTGAATGCAGCTCTCTCTGCCTGTATAGAAGATTGGAGTGCCCTCCTCAATATAATCTATCTGGGCAGGCGTCAGGGCCGCAGCGTCGATAGGAGTTCCTCTCCATATTTGGCGGAGAAAGAGCATCACGTCCTCCAGGACCTTTACATCCTCCATCCTATCCCACTTGTGGTTTCGGCCATGTATATCGCCCATGGATGCTGTACGCCAAATGTAGTCTTCTGCAGGTCCACTCTCTGGGCCAAGATGGACAAACTGGCGGGTTGAGGATAGATAATTAGGCACTTCGCTACTTGGCAATTGTGCTATAGACCACTCGTTATGCTGGTATAGCTTTGGAGGCTCTGCAACCTCGCTCACCACTGAGACGCGGCATCCAGGTCGTCGTAGAATTTCTGGATACGTATCGCATTGCTCGAGGGGTTTGCAAGCCCCAGTGCTTTGCTTTAATGCAGCCTCGTAGTCGTGATCATAGCTGACTGGCCACACTCGGAAGCCGTATCTCCCTAACGCCGACCAGTCGCACACCCATGACGGTAAATCGACTTTCTCGTAGGATAAAGGCTTGCTCCTCGGACAGCACCATTCTAAGCCAAAATTGGTAGGTTCTTTTTTCGAGGCATATTCTAAAAGTGCTCTTGTGGCCTCAGTGAATACACGGGCGACGGTTTTATGATAGTCCACTACGAGCCCTAACCTATCGTCCTCTGAGATAAGGCCCAGGATCCCGAAAATGATGTCGCGTGGATTTGAGGCGGAGTAAAAGGGCCGGCTCGGCGGTGCTGTATAATGTATAAGTATATCAGATAATGCCGGCTTAATCCTGTTGTAGATCAAGCTTCGGCGGATTTGTAGTGGTATGCATGTGTAAAATATCCCGGATAGACCGGCTGTAAAGCCATACGGACTTATGTTGACAACTGATAGCGCGGAGTCAAAGATGTCTAGCGGCACAGATTTAGTGCCGCATAAAACACGGGCTTTCGATGCGAGTGCGACCTCTTGCACGATCCAGACGCGATTCCAATATTCGCGAGTCATTAGATCTGAAACGGCCAGAGCGATCGGGAAGATTCGACTTGGACCAGTGTGCTGAGACGCCGCATCGCGCAAGTCGTCTCGGAAGTCTACATCGTTAGCTAATTCTGATACAATATCAATCAACTTTCTGAAGTCCTTCTTCTCCTCGATTATGCGTGCCCCGGCATACTCGCGCGTTGCCCCTCTTTGAAAGTTGGCCCAACTCTGGATCCAGGCACCTTTCCGTGGGTCAGAGACCACATCCAAGATACCACTGGTGATAGCCCTCGGTCCAAAGCGACAAATAAAGTCCATGGCCACATCGGACTTCTCCGTCCCCGGGCCCAGCCACATCTGCACTGCCTCTGCCCGGCTGAAGATGTACTGCATGAGCCTAACCTGCCACGTTTTTTCCTCGACCGAGAGCTGTTGAATACAGATGGCGTCGACCCAGAGCCATGGCGGTGCGTGGCCGGCAGCGGCCGCCGTTGTATCGTTGTACAGCTGTATGAGCGCGGCATAAAGATTTCGACGGATCAAGACAGGCATGCTGTTGACATGTATGATGATCGGGTCGGCGATATCGCCCCAGACGTACGATAGCGCCCAATAGCGCGTGGTCTCATCATCCAGGGATGCATGGCGGAGTTCGAGGTTTATAGTCACGGGCGGATCTTGATATTCCGAGATGCTAGGGCTGAGGAAGCGTACAAGTCGGATCTCGCGCCTGTGTTGACTCAGAGTGGAGTTGACGCCCGTCATGGAGGGCTGCTAAATAGATGCGACCTTTAAAAGCCAGAGAATAGGGCGATAGACAGATGTCAGGCCTGTACAAAATAGGTGGTTGTCTTGATTCAATCCATTGTCTGTCTAGAAAGTGAACAAGAGCTCTACAACAATGTGAAACTAGCAACGGAGGGAGGGGTAAGTTGGATTTCGCCTCAAGAGGACAGTCAGTTATGACTACTATCAAGCGGTAGCCCGCTTATTTCGGTAGGTCTTAAAAAATGGCAACTACCCCGCTTGCCAAGGGAGAGATGATGAGCGAAGATTGTTCAAGAAGCTTGTTGAAAGCCTTGCTGTGCTCCTAGTGGGCTTGCGAAAGAGTACATACAACCCAGTAATATGACACCGACCGGATCCAGCAGATGGTACTACGAAATTACTACCTAGCGAAAGAGGCTGAAATGGACCCGAGTGCGCACGTGCCATGTCGAAACGTAATCATTCTCTTTTGGAGATGAAAAGCTCAAGTGTTGTGACCGTGTCGCATCGCCAAATTCTCACGCCTCCACGGGGTTCGATGTGGCAAGAGCCAGCTCTACAGATCAGAGCCGTGTTCGCAAGACACGCCTGAGCTAGACCTGGCAAGGACGGTGGTGTCTAGCAACTACTGTAGTACTGTAGCTTCCGGGCAAAGGTCGTTCGGCTTATGAGCGCTTGCTGCACACGCGCGCGCGCGCGTCGCATCTAGATGCTACCGAAACAGATCTCGCACGGCTACGGAGGCTCGGAGGGTTGAAAACTACAGCACAAAATTGTATTTCTGGTACCTTTGTCGCTGCCAAGCATGACGGTATTGGTGATGTCGGGCACGAATTACGGTGCAGCCAGCCAGGCCGAGGCAGAAGAGAGGCCGGCCGGCCAAGTGTGTACAGTGCAGTGATGCATTGACGATGCACTGTTTGCAGTTGGCCGCACCGTCCCGCTTGAATTGCTTGTCCAGCCCCCTCGCACTCTCTGTGCTGCATTCCTGGTGATACCTAGTACAGCAGACGACTATGCTGCTAGGCACAGTACAACACGAGGTAACATATAGTGCTTTTCATGTCTTCTGCTATGCGTATTATGCACACATGTACACATGTACTGTAGTACTGTGTACTGTATGCAGACAAGGTAACAGGTTCCCTAACAGCCTAGCTGCTACTAGGGAAACTCTATAATAAACACTTTGTAGTATACGTATAGCTTCAACAAAATTACAGTAGAGAAAAAAAAAAAATTGATAGCACAATCTTTCTATTAAAAGCCTTACTATTAGTGTTTAGCGATTTCTTTTCTGTGCTGCACAATCTGGCCGGATTGCTGTACTGGTCGCGGGGGCGTATAACGCGCACCCTTCGACTTTCGTTGAAGGGGGGGTGACAGGAGTACAGTGTGTACGGTCAAGTCTTGCATCTCCAGATGCTCAACCCCTCGCGTCGCGCCGCGCCGCCTTTCCCCCTCTACAACTCTCGCAGCCACCTCTGCAGCCGTTTACCGCCTGATCGGCATCTCAAAGCACATCGGCAGGGAGCAAGGCGTAGCTGACGGCAATCCTCCGTTCGTGCCAAACACGCTACCTGGCAATTACACGTATTGCGAAAACCTCTATTCATCACCGCACTCACAGAGGCCACGAATCTCTCAAAGCCATGACTTGACAGTGCAAAAAAGTCTGCTCCTTCAGCTTCCTGTCGAAATCAGGACCCTCATCCTTGTTGCTGCCTTCGGCCACCAGACAATTCACATGAACCTCTCTCCCACCATCGACAACCAACCTGCTGTTCCCAAGCAGCCACGACACTCGGCTTCAACCTCGCCCGAGGCAGCCAACGATGAGCCGCCAACAACGCCACCGCAATTGACGCAGGCGGAGAAGCTCGTAGATTTCGACGATCCCAGAACTCGTTGGCGGGCATGGGGCCATGTATGCCGTCGCAATCGCCTTCCAGCACGACCATGCCTCGCATACTCCTTCCGGTCAATGTCGTTTGAAGAGTCCTCTTCCGTAGCCGACGAGAGGTGTTGCTTCAGTGGCGCGGGCGGCAGGGCTTGCAATGAAAAACATTTACCATTGGGCGGCGGCTTTGACGGGGTTCCTGGTTGCTGCATAGGCGCGCTGGGATGGCTGCTTACCTGCCGCCAAGCATACGCGGAAGGCATTGAAGTGCTCTACCGCCACAACACCTTTCGCCTGAATGGCTCATTCGCCCTCGAAAATGCGACTCATTTACTATCGCCTAAACGTGCTAGCCAGATTACACACCTATCTCTTTCGCTGGTTATGGGTCGGTGTCAGCCCGGCAGCGATGCTATTGCCGCGGACGGGCTGCATCTCCGCTACCCGCGTCAACGAGACACTGTCGAGCACATCCCGTCTCTCATGATGCATTTGCTGCCGAGCGGCGCGTTTGGGGGCCTAAAGCAGCTGCACGTGGTTATTGCTGGGGAGCTGTGGCCGGAGGTGCAAGCGCTCGCCTACTGCGGACCGTCCAGGACATTGCATGCCTGGGTCGATGCGCTTTTGGTGCTGCTCGAGGCAATCGTGCATCATAACATGACGCTACAACTATGCGAGATTGCGTTCGACAGCAGCATATTCTTTCCTTGGCTACAGGGCGAAACCGGCCTCAAGATTGATTTTGAAAACTATGCCGACAGGGAGCAGTGCCCATACAGAGTCTGGCGAGCAATGAAGAAGGATTACTCGCGGAGTCGACAGCGTGGTCCACTTGCAGGTATCTGGGTATGCCTGCATGCATGGGACGCGATTCCTTGGTCCATTGTGCATACCTTGCCCGGTACGGGTGTTTGGTAGCGTACCATGGCCAAGAATTAGCCTCTTGTGTTGCAACTGTTAGGTCACGTTGATGTTTGGAGGGAACCAGAGCCCTTGTCGACTATTGAATGTCCTTGTCGCAGGTCCCATGTACGGGAACTGTGCCTCCATCAAAGTATTTAGGAAGGGGTACCCTCCATCGTCCCAGAACCTCAAGACAACGGCTCTACTGGACCGACTTTGCGTCTTTGCTCATCCGTGAGCCTCAGTACCACCCTGCGAGCGTTCTTATTCACCATCATCCGCAGTACAGTCAGTACCACATGAGGTGTTGGTCGAGCAAGTACGAAGTGCCTCGGATGGGCCGTGGCGCGCTAATAAGATGCACGCGACGTCCCGACCACATGACCCCCACCGTCACCACCAAAGTATGTACTGTACCTCCTCGCACTGAACTGCCCAAGATCTACAGTACCACCTACTAACAGCGCTCTAGTCCGTTCTGCTACACTGCTACTGAGGTAGTAGTTTTTTGCCATTGTGCCTATAACTACTAGTACTAGGTACTAAGGTACAGTAGTAGGTCCATATTGCATTGGCTCAGCCTATCGGTGCGCCTATAATGTATTCTCACGTGCCGACCACCCGTACATTACCTCTCTTCTTCTAAGCCGACCTTCACGCTGCATCTTCTTTCTCTTCTTCGCCACATATTCAGCAGTTTTCTCAGTAATTAGGTCTCGGTCATGGTTCGTCTTCCCCGACTCATGTTTTATTTAGCGTAATCTAGGTCAGCTAACATCCATCACCAGGCGTCTGAAGAGACACCTCTACTCAGAGAGGAATGTGATGGCACCCACGCCGGGGCCCGCCTCTCCCCGACTAAAACCAAGGCTCAGCGTATGGCCAAGGTTCGCGAGATTGCTTTATTCACCTGGGCGCTCATCGCCACGGCTGCTTTCATCGTCATTGCCGTATGGGTTCAGCACTATGAGCAGACGCGTCCATCGCCGCCTGATAGGAGCGGCGTCAAGCGCAATCTCGTCTTCATGGTGTCTGACGGCATGGGGCCCGCCTCACTCGCCTTGACCCGCGGCTACCGTCAGCACGTCGAGAAGCTGCCCATATCTGATGTCCTCACTCTCGACCGTCATTTCTGGGGGTCAAGCCGCACGCAATCCTCAAACTCGCTCGTGACCGACAGCGCCGCCGGCGCCACCGCCTTTTCCTGCGGCAAGAAGAGCTACAACTCAGCCATTTCCGTTTTGCCCGACGGCCGACCCTGCGGTTCCGTCTTGGAGGCCGCTAAGCGCGCCGGGTATGCAACTGGCCTCGTAGCGACGACCTACGTCACCGACGCCACACCAGCGTGCTTCGCGGCGCACGTGGCCCATCGCGAGCAGATGGACGAGATTGCGCTGCAGGAGATTGGTCAAGGCACACTCGGACGTACCGTTGACTTGCTTCTTGGCGGTGGACGCTGTTTCTTTCTGCCTAATACGACCGAGGGGGGTTGCCGCAAAGATGATGTCGATGTCACTAGACTGGCTCAAGAGAAGCACGGTTGGACCTACGTTGACTCGCGCGCGAGCTTTGACAGTCTCCAAGGCGGTGACAAGGTCACTCTGCCGCTGCTTGGCTTGATGGCGCCCGCCAACGTTCCCTTCGAAATCGACCGCCGCAATCTGGACGACACGTATCCGAGCCTGAAGGAGATGGCCGCCACAGCGCTGCGTGCCCTCGAACGCGCCACCAAGGACAGCGAGAAGGGCTTCTTCATCATGATTGAGGGCAGCCGCATTGATCACGCGGGGCACATCAATGATCCAGCCGCCCAAGTCCAGGAGGTGCTCGCGTACGACGCCGCCTTTCGCGCTGTTCTCGAATTCATCAAGGCCTCCGATACCGAGACCGTCCTCGTCGCCACATCAGACCACGAGACTGGAGGGCTGGCAACGGCCCTGCAGAAACCCGACGAGCAGGACGCCGTATACAACTGGTTCCCCGAGGTGCTCGATCGCGCCACTGCTTCGTGTGAGCATCTCGCAAACAAGCTACAGGCTCACGCCGAGGCCCACTCCTCCGACAACAGTGCCGCCGCGACCGCGGCTCTGCGCAAATTTATCGAGAGGGACCTCATCAGCTCCGGACTAGGCGTCCAGGACGTGACTGAGTCCGAGATGGATGCGCTCGTCGAAGCGGCACCGGACCGAACCCGTAGCATCACGTTGTTCACGCAGGTCATCTCTCGCCGTGCGCGCATCGGTTGGAGCACGCACGGCCACACCGCCGTCGACGTCAACGTCTACTCATCCGGCGGGCCCGGCACGGAGACCATACGCGGCAACGTCGAGAACATTGAAATTGGCCACTTCCTCAGAAGTTACCTCGACGTGGATGTCGACTCGATTACAGAGGAGCTGCAGCAGACGAGCAGTCGTAGCGACCAGCTAGCAGCTATCATGAAGACTCACGACAATGCTTTGGCAAATGACATGTATCACCGCGGCAGCCTATAGATAGATGTGGCACTGGACTTTGAAATTCTTTTTTTAATGATTTTACTTTATATTTTGGGCGACTTTGGTATACAATAACTCATACGGAGCCGGCCTCTCTGGGATCTATGTTACATCTTGGCCTGGTCCATTCTTTGCAGAAGACACTCTAGAATGCTGTAGCACAATGCTTAAGACTTTTCCTTTTCCACTCCTTACAGAATTCAGAGTGCCGTTTGTTAAGGTTCTTGAGACAGGCATTTATTGAGCGAATACCGCCAAAACTAAATTTATACAAAATGGAAATGCCGCCATGTGAGCCAACCCGGGTATGATAATAAAAAAAAAAGCACAGCGCAGGAAACTCGCGCCAAAAGGCGCCTTCGGGAGGCCAGCCACAGAAACACATCCTGCGGGTTGAAGGAAGCTTGATCATCTCATCGTTTGCTATCCGGCGAATCTAGATCGTATCGCATATATAGCTTATCCAGAAAATGTGAGTGGCGAATGCCGTTGGGCTTTGCCTGCTTGAAGAGAGCAATCGCGTCCTGCACGGACACGCCGCAGCGCTCCACCAGGTAGCACACGATGAAGTACCCCGTGCGGTTGTACCCGTAGTGGCAGTGAACGCCAATGACCGTCTCCTCATCGCCATCAGCGTCCGCCATCGCCGGACGGGTACTTTTACCTCGCGCCGCGGCGGTACCATCTTGATTCTCCATCTGCCGCGCGCGAATTGAGTCGACGAGCCGGATGAAGGAGGCCACCTCTTCCGCTGTGGGCGGGACCTTGGACACGGTCGGGAACTTGTGGTAGTGCACGCCCGCGCGCTCCAGGCCCTGCGAGTCGTACACGGGCTGGTCCTTGGAGATGTCGATCACGTCCCGGACGATGTGGCTCCAGCGGGCGGTGAACTGTGCCGGGCTGTGCACGTCGTCGGCCTCGCGGAGCGTCTTGAGGGCACGGAAGATCGGCGGCTTGCCGGGCGGGCCGATGGGCGCGGAGACGGGCAGCACGGATTGCCATTTTGCCAGGTTTTTGACGTCCCACTTGCCTTCCTGGCTGAGATACTGCAGCTGCCAGGCAAGAGACAGGCGCCCTGTGATGTGACCGGCCAGGAAGTCCGCTATCAGGCCGGCGAGGATGCGCGAGCTCCGCGGCGCGTATAGGAGCGTGTGGTTTGCGGGCGCAGGGAGGACGATGGACTTGACGACCATAGCAGGGTGGTCTGGCTGTGCAGGGATTGCCGTGGTCGGGGCGCATTCCAAGGGGGTGAGCGGGTCGTTGCGGGAGTCGTCTGTGCCGGCGTCTGATGCACCCGAAGCGAAATCAGCCTCGGTGATATTCACAATCGAGTCCGAGATTTCATGATGGTCTGGTCGAAGTCTAAGGCCGACAGATTCCGCAGCTTGGCTGACGTGTGCAGTTGGCGTCGCCCGACCGGCTTCGGCAGCCTGCTTCGCTTTGATGGCATTGACAATCTTGTCGACGTTTGTTTTGGGAGTCACTCTGTCCGCCTCACCACCAATGAGATAGAGTGGGATGTCGAGGTCGCTCCAGACATCGATCGTGGGGAGACCGCCTTGGGGTTTGCCGTCTTTATAGATGGGTACAGCTGTGCCGAGCATGCGAAGGAACACGGGCGATCGGCTCTGCTGGTTGAAGCGGTACTGCAATAGGCGCAACTCGGCCGATGCTGTCTCGCCCGCGAAGCGCGCAATGGAGTGGCTATTGGGACCGCCTCTCGAGTCCCAGACTCGCCACAGTGCAAAGACCCAGGCGGGGAGCCAGAGCAAGCGGCGTACCCAAGTCGAGGTGCGCTCGTCCAACGGACCAGCTGGAGGGCAGATAGCGACCAGTCCGACAATGTGGTTGATCAAGTCTGTCGTATGTGCCGTCTTCTTGCTTGCGAGCCTCGCAGAGAGCCCTGTTCCGAGGCTGTGGCCTATAAGAACGACTTTCTGACCGGCGTCCTTGTCTCGATGATCTTCGATTATGGTCTCGAGAAGCTCGGCCAGCGCATCGATAGAATATGCATCCCAGCTCGTCTGAGAGAATGCCGACCGTCCACCACCTGGATGGTCAATTGCTAGGCAAGGAGCCATGTCGACAAGACTGCTCAGGAGAGGATGAAACTGCGCCACGGAGCCGCCGAGGCCGGGGATGCAGACCAACAGCGGGAGCGGCGCCGGACGCTTGGGCAGCTGGGCCACCTTTGGGTGTTGGCGAAAAAAGACTCGCACATCTTTGTATTCGAACCGGCTCGTGGAATATGACTTGAGAGTCGAGTTATCCCTGAGGAGCGTCGGATCTGTGTCGTGGGCGTCGACAGCGATGGCCGGCGGGCCGCCAAAGAGCCACCGATACAGTCCGGACATGTTCTTGAGAAGACGGCCGTTACGAGGCGGCCCGATAATCGTTGGCGATGGCGTCAATGTCGCAATGCCAAGCAGATGGCTGACTCAATAATAAGAGTGGGTCCCACTACCGCAAGTCTCGAGGCCTGGGCATAGACAGAGGCGTTTTTCCATATGATGGAGGTAAAGCAAAAAAAAAGAAAAAAAAAAAGGACACAGTAAGAGCTCAGACTGTTGGGGGTATTGAAGATAAAGCCACTGCAAAGGCTGCTGCGGTAGATGCTGAGAATGCAGTCATATCCTTCAGGGTCGGGTGCTAGCTTGTTAATAAGCCTGTGAATGTGTGTAGGGACGAAAACACTTTTGCTTTGGCAGGATTGGCACGGGAGAGGGACAAAGGCGGTATTTTAAAACAAAAGCACAACCTGAGTTGAGTGATTCACTTTTTAAAAGAAAAGAAAAAAAAAATGGCGCAAACTGCGACGAAAGGGCGTAGCACCGGTTGAACGAGGTTTTTATTATAAGAAAGAAACCCACCAAAAAAAAAACAAAATTAGTGACTGTTGTAGGCCCAGACTCGTCCTACCTACCGCCTCAGTCCTCTTTTTTTAAAACAGTCGGCTGCGGCGAGATTGGGTGATGAGTGATAATGACGGATGGGCCTTTTTCGGCTGCCTCCGCGGCGCATAGGGCGAGCGCATGGAAATGACTCGAGCAGCAAGTGGGGGCTTCGCCCAAAACGTGCGACGCTTGTTCATGCACTACCCTATACTCCTGTGAGCCGGATTTCGGTGGGACATGGCGTGTCGCTGAAGTTGATACAATGAACTAGAACATACGATATTTCTGCTGTTGAACGATCTAAGAAGTCTCCAGGCGCGTGTCGGCGAGCGCCAAGGCTTGAGCAATTGCGAAACGATCGAAATGGCCAATTCTACGATGTCGAATCCACTGATGTCACTACCGGTCTTCCAGGACATTAATACGGGCATACACAAAAGAGTACCCTGCATACGGCCATTTATATGTGTGAAAAAAAAAAAAAAAAAAAAAGGGTAAAAGTACACTACATTACATTCAACAACTGCAACTTATAACTATTCGGCTGCTCCAATGCCCTCCTCCCAGCCGATGGGTATCAAAACTGCCGCCACGTCTGTCACGCCACGCTCCGTCGCGAGAAGGTTGAACTGAGAAGCCGCGTTCCTCGTGTCCAGAACTTCGAGGCGCATACCCAATGACGAGATGTGATTCTTGAGTCGCGGACTCAGAGGCGCGATGCTCTTTCCCGTGCCGACAACGAGTATGTCTAGGTAGCATCTAGTCAGTAAAGAAACACTCCACCAAACAATTCGTGCATGGCTGTCTCTGGCTGAATCTCGACGCCACCAAAAGCAGCCCGTAGCGAGATCAAAGCTGAGAAAAGAACAAGAAAAAGGGGAAGAGAAAGAAAGAGCAAAAAAAAAAAAAAAAAAAAATGAACTAGAGTCCTTACCGGGTCGCGGCCAGAGCACATCAAACACGCCAAAAGCCTCTGTCGGGACGTCAAACTGGCCCTTGTCGTTGAGCACGCGCATGCCCTCGTAGCCGGGAATCTTCCACGGCCGCCACAGAAACGCTTCGCCGCCGGCGAGCAGCGCCCCGTCGCCGTCCGCGATTGTGATGCCGCTATTGAGGCAGAAGCCGTCGCTCATGCAAATGTCGACCGACGTCGACGGCACCGGTGCCCCGCCGAGCACATCTAGCTCCTCGAAGCTGGCCGGCTTGTGCTCCTTGGATTCTTTCCGCTTGTCTAGTGAGGGTGTCGCGTGCAGCGATCGCGTATCACGTATTTGTGCTCGGCCGCCGGGTAGCGGCACCGCCGTGCGTGTCTTTGTCAGATTTCGGGAGGTGTGGGCTGCAGAACATGGCAGCGGCGGCTGGGAGAGGGTCGTCGTGCTGCAATGTCTGGTGAATGCATGCCGAATGGGCGCTGCCTCTCGTAAACGGCCCGTAAGCACTCGCATCTCAAAGGAAAGACGCTCCGTCGTCTTTGTCTGCAGCAAGTCTGTTTCAAGATTGCTTGATAGAGTGGTTTCTGCCTCTCGAAATATGCGACTGAGAGTGGGGCCCGCTCCCGATTACCAACTCTGACGTGTACGACACTGGCTTGCACTGGACTGCACTGGATATACTAATTTTTGTTTTCTTTACGGGTCCCCAAGGAAAGTAACTAGTCATTCTTTTAAGAACGGCTCACGAAACTGAAAGCCTGAATGCCAATCATGACAATCAGCTGGCGCCCGTTCTCTTTCCTACTCATAGAACTGTTTGGATCGTAATACCATCTCCCGAATGACACTCTGATACAGAATCGCTGGTTTCGTCAATAGGCTAAGTCTTTCAAAAGTGCTTGATTATCATTTCGTCTTAGATCATCAAGATAGAGTTGTAGCAGTCCTTAGACGGCCACAAGCCAGGCCGTCTTCTCTTCGACGGCTCTGACCCGAATGTATCATGCAGTTCCCTTTTGTCCTAGTGAACACCGAAGCAATGAACCCATTTCACACCTTTCCGCCAAAAGAATCAAGAAATACGATGATTTTTTGCTGAGTAATTGGACATGACTTTATATCCACCTTATTTCTTCTTCTGGCCCTGCTCCTGCTCCTTCAATACCTTCTTGACGATCTTCTGCTCCTCGATCAAGAAGGCGCGAACAATGCGGTCGCGGACGCAGTTACCGCATCGTGAACCACCATACGCACGCTGGACGGTCTTCTGAGGCTTCGAGATGGTGGCGTACTCGCGGGGACGCAGGGCGGGAATCTGCGCGAAAATTGTCAGTTGAAGGACGTAAAACTGTTTGATTCCGACGATAAAAGACATGATCGCTTTGCGATCCGTGTAGGCCAGCCGCGCAAGGTTGCATCGCCACAAGGGCCGGATTTGAACGTGGCCATTCCCAGGACAGAGGTTTTCCCGAATTGGCTTTGCGCAGCTTCCCATTTGTCCTTGAACCAGTCGTTTCGAACATAACAGGGTCTGCCAGTCGTCGGCATGACTTACGCCAGAGAGCTTGGAGCCGCAGTCACCGCACTTGGGGACAGTGCCGCGCTTCTTAATGTGGAGGACACGGAGTTTGCCACCAGGAGTCTTGGTGACTCGGGTGAGGTTTGAGGAGGTGTTGTAGCTAAAGCGCCATTATCATTAGCTCGTCAACGTCCTTGTATCTCGAGTCGGCAGTGCT
The DNA here is from genome assembly GCA_018831755.1 of Niveomyces coronatus. Classification (NCBI taxonomy): domain Eukaryota; kingdom Fungi; phylum Ascomycota; class Sordariomycetes; order Hypocreales; family Cordycipitaceae; genus Niveomyces; species Niveomyces coronatus. The sequence goes on along the minus strand of JAFEME010000102.1, from coordinate 23,610 downwards.
GCGGTGAGAGAGCTCTGCGGAACGCCACGAATCGAACTTTCAACATGGGTTTCGAGTCGGAAATTCTCGCGGGAAATGACTGAGCAAGGCACTCACGGGGTGCGACGGCGGTAGGTGACGCGGTGGTTGACCATTTTGGCGGTATTTGCTGATATGGACGGCAAACTGAGGTATCCCGGACAGGTTTGAAGCAAAGAATTTCGAGATTTACGGGCAAATTGTGTGGGCGTTGCCGGAAACTGAGCCCGCTAATTTGGCGAATTACATTGCCGTATGGTCTCCATGATACCCGCTCCTCACGTGATATGGACGCATCACGAAAAATTTCTGTGGATCCGACCACTTATGTAGGACATCTGCCTGTCCAAAGACATAGGCATCATTATACGGAAGTGTGAGTGCGTAACGACACTTCTGCATTTCTAAAATTATGTGGATATTATTGTTTCTTTTTAAGCTGAAATTTGGTGGTGCTGTGGCCGCGCCAGGTGCTGTTATCTGCAACTGCAGATCTGTCATGAAGAAAAGAACTCGAACAACGTGGCCAAAGGATATCGTAGGAAACATGAAACGCTCAAAATGCCGTACAAAACCCTCCCGGACGCCGCTATAGTCAAATGCCTAGCTTGAAAGATGACACTTCGTCAATGCTCCGAAAGAAATGTGCCTAGAAATCGTCCTTCTCGATGTTGAACCAGTTCGGATGGTCCTGATGACGCCATGGCTTGATGCCGAAAGGGTTCTCTTCTCGACTCTTGTCAGCCATGGCGAAAGCTTCTGTGGTATTCTCGTTGCGCATGAACTCGGTAAATTCTCGAATACTGGCTTGCGCCTCTTCCACCGACTTCGCGAGGGCCGCGTACATCGCCTCGGCTGATGTGGCCGTTCAGCAAAGTATTACGGGGGAGCAAATCACGGAAAACTCACGAGTAGAATGTGACTGCACCAGGGGTTCTAGCATTTTCGGGATTGTGTTCCTCAGCTGCCGGCACTGCGATCGACAAGTTAATATCAACGCTGCGAGACGCGAATCGACGGATTGCTCGCTCGCCTTAATATTAGCCAACTTTAGCTGCTTCATAGCGTTCTTAACGCGGACTTCCTCTTCAAGAACTACTGCACCCGTCGGTGTCGAGCCGGCGTTATGATTATTTGACATTCGTGTGGTTTTGGGGTTGGGACTGAATATAACTGGACGACAGGATGGTTGCTGATGAGTGACTGACTGTTGGCTCTGGTTGAGGCCAGAGGCAGGCACTTAATAAATGTGGGGCCTCTCTAGATACTAGCGATACCTTGTTAGCACAGGTTCGGGGCGAGTCCCGGCTAGAGGTAGTCTTTAAAAATGTGAAGTACTCATTTACAAGAGCGTTCTTTGAATAAACTGTGTCGTGTTGAAGCCTTGGCGGGTTAAACGAATGTAGACTATCTGAAAAAGATGCGCACAAGATCGATATTGGTGTTAGGGATCATATGCATTCGGCGGGCCATTCACTGCCTCGCCCGGCGAAGTAGTATGCAACTCTACGTACATTACCGCATTTCGGTTAATCATAGAGTACTATCAATATATACATAAATACAAACATGCACATCTAAATAGAATCTGATAACTCGTTCATGGAAGGTGAGAGCAAGGTGGATTAAAGTTCTGGTCGAGGAGTCCGTAGTATGAATGCGCAAGGGGGCCAGGTAAGTAGTGGAACGCTGTGATTGGTCGACTAGACCCGGACCGGATCAACACCAACCCCAATGTGTCGCTGACAGTGCGGATTGGAAAAATCCTCACGACAGTTGCTCTTGGATTGATACTGTACAGCGCAAGTACTCAAAGCCAACAGTCAACGTCTCGCTTGTACACATCGTGTCATTCGCGCGCAAGGTGTCGCGACCATATTGATAGAATCATTATTCTGCACTCTCGGCGCATCCACTGCATAGCGACCGCTTGCCGCTTCACGCGGCCCGGCCTTTCCCTGCCCAAAACCTCCCTCGACTTGTCGGCCTTCAGCCCTTGTTACTCGCACTGTCGCGTCACATCTATACGTCACTGTAACAGCAGCCCCGAAAAAAAAAGGGCATTTGTCTGCCATGTCGACACCCGATGGTAACACTCCTCCTCCGGCGCTGCTGCCGCCACCGGAAGGCATCTTTCGTTCCTTTGAGGATCTGATGGCCTCGGTGCAGCGCGTCGCCAAGGACCAGGGATACGGCATTGTCAAGCTGCGCGCGTCCAACTACCGCGAGGGCAAGCCGACGCGTTACGACCTGGTGTGCGATCGAGGCGGCGTCAAGTACAGCAGCACGGCTAAGAAGCGGACGCCGTCGACGCGCAAGATCGACTGCCCGTTCCGCGCAAAGGCCGTCTGCGAGGTGCAGTTGGGCAATCAGTGGCGCTTCGCCCTCCAGGAGGCTCGCCACAATCACGAGCCGCGCCTGCCGTCGAGCACACCGGGGACCGAAGCGCCGCACATGACCACGTCGATTCGATCTTTCAATAACAAGATTGACCGGCTGAGCCACGACATTACGCAAGGGTTCATTCGCATTGAGGAGCGACTTGAGAACATCGAGAAGCGCATGGTGGGCATCGAGGCGCGAGCGGCTGCGTACGAGCCTCGCTTTCAGGGTGTGGAGAACCGGTTGATGGGAATCGAGGGACTCGAGGGAGCACGCATGGACGGCATGGGAATGGATGATCCAGAGTCGAGACTCCTCGCCGAGGCGGTCATATGAAGCAATGGCAGCGCTCATGATCCGCATGGATGTGCCATTATTTTGCCCCGAATGCAGTAGCGGTTTCCAGCTCAATGAGTGTTTTGGAGGCGTGCGATTGTGTGCTGTGGTGCATGATCTGTCTGAAAGGAGTGTCTGCTGGTTATGCTATCCGAGTTGCGGTCCATTTTCCTAGTTCCTCGATTTAAAGTCGGCTTGGTGTCGAAATCAGGCTATAGGGCAAGGTCAACTCTATGGTGGTCACTAATATGTGTGGCTGGTCAAGATGCAGGCCAAGAGGCCACCACGTGGCTGGAATCGGTCTTGACCGTCGAATTCTCCATACTTTGGAGGTGGGCTTACTTTATACCGTCTTGGCTCGAGTGGCAAAGGGGCATTGTAGCGATATGACATTGGTTGTTGGCGTTTGGGATGATTTGGCACAATGAGATTTTAAGGCAGAATTTGGAGCTGGCTCAAGGTGTTTCGTGTTCTATGTCTTCGTTTTTCATGGATGCTTCATCCTTTTCCGTTTCAGATCTGACTGTAACAATCAAGAGAGTATAATAATTCTTATTACTGAAAAATTGTCTGTTGGAATGAGGAGGAGAAAGTCTCCAATATAGAGCACTGCAGGTGTCGTAACGTAGCTATCGAGCTGACGGAGGATGGGAACGCTAGAGTCACCAATCAGAATACGCACATGCCGCGAGTCTGGGTTTCAGTGTTGCCGATGTTGGCTTTGAGATCCTTACTGTCGGAATTCGGCTGATGATTGGCGCTGTTTAGATGAACTGCGAACAGACTATTGTCCAAAGTTTCGACCTCTATAGTAACAATAGGAACCGAGGAGCCGATTCTTAGGCGGCTAGTGATTACCAGGATTTGTCTGAATATAACATGGGCCATTGTGACGCAGAAATCCCTGAACTGGATTAGGATTCTACAAGTAACTGCCTAGCCAGGCACAGAGAGATTCAACTACTGGTTGCATTTGAGCCAGCTTCGGCTTCTGTACAGTTAGACTTGGTCTTGACACTCGTGCGGTCTTACCCCCCTTTAAGAGGTTTGTATCTTGTAGCTCAGCCACTCTCACTTCAAAATGCCACTCCTCCTCTGATACTATAGTCTATCCCTATCCGGCACTACGGCTGTCTGGATAGCAAACTCCGCACCGTACCGTGTTCATCGGTCACGCGCTGGCCGCGCTCTCAGCGAGCCGGCTCTTACGCCATGTCCTGAGTACCGACTTTTCGGTGATTCGATGCATGCCATGAACGAAAGAAGAGAGTGAGTTGAAATAACGTATAATCTTTTGTTCGGTGGTATAAACTGAGTGTCGCCTCTCGATACGCATTATGATAAAGCCTCTATAAACCTGAACAATTATAATATATTAGTAGATATATCATAAGTTTTATCTATTATAAGCTCAAGCCCATAGAATTATAGCTTAAACAAAACTTTTTTGGCTTGATTTGCTCGCCCTCCATTTTCTATAAAGCTTGTTTTCCCAAGTGCTCTCTCTCACTCTTTGTGACTACGTCTAGACAATTGTCTTCCGTAATCATACACTGAAGTCTGAGTCGTTGAAATGTTGACAGATGAAGAAAAGCGCCAGAGTCGCCAGGAACCTCCAAACGGAGGCGCTCGAGCGTGAAGCGTAGCTCGAGGAGCCTTTGCCGCGCAGATGTAAGTCACCTTGCAGAATTATAGTGAACGATTTCTCTAAGAGGAGCTCAATCTAGGTGCACCTTCGGCTATATCAACACCTTTGGATGAGTGTTCTACAACTAGATACAGTAGTGCAGTCATGTCCTAATAATGTTTAGCATCTTCTAGAGCCATTACAACACAACCTTTCTCCCCTCACAGTCATCCAGCGCCATATCCTGGATCGGCTCCCTGTAAGCCTTCTTTCTCTTCCTCATCGGCGCCGTCAGCGGTTCCCTATCTGACCGTCTTGGCGTCAAAGCAGTTGTAGTCCCCTCTGGCGTCGTCCTGGTCTTTTCCGTCATATTCGCCTACCGTTGCCCAAGGTGCGTCCCCTCCCTCCTTTCCCCTTCGGATTCACCTTTCAATGTATACCGAATATCTGCTGGACTACGTGGGGTGAGTATAGTGTGTCTGAGTCCAAACGAGATAGGTACGTATGTCGGACAGGACTAGCGATCTGTAGCTTTGGCGTGCTGGCCGGCACGCCGATCAACGGGGCCTTGATCCGCAACTATGGATATCTGGAGGCGTCGATGTTTAGCGGCGCGGCGATCACGGCGGGACTGATCTGTCATGTTATTGCGCGATTGTTGTTGGAGAAAAGGCTGGGCACTCTTGTTTAATCGCGAAGCCACACTTGTATAGAGAGCGACGGTTTCTGTACTTTGAGGCAACTTGTCCGGAAAGGGAAGAAAGCAGTTAAAGATGATGACAGCGCACTTGGACGATTTGGCCGATCACGATCTATACCTCATAGGTCTTGCCCCCCAGGCGTCTGCTCTCTTCGAGAACCGCGATTTTTCTCGCTACACAGTGCGGTGAATCTCTGACAGGCAATATCTGTTTTCGAATTCCCGCTATCAAGGAGTCACGGCAGGTATACCATAACTAAGGTAATAAGACCTTGTGGTAGTAATTCCATACATATTTAAGCTACGCTTAAGTAATTAGAGTGTCAATAGGACAACATCCTGCCAGGGCGTCATTGCTCGAGAGGTGAAAGAATCGTCGAAATAAACAACGAGAGAGGAAGAGTAGACAGTGTCGTGTTTTACTAAATCGTAGCGATTTCAGGTATCTCATTACACATTTTCAATGGTTCAGGCTTTGTAGCAGAAGACCGTTAAGTCAAAAATATACTACCTGGGGATATGAAGCTTCTGGGTTTTAGGAGCGGAAAATATAATGATGACTGTCTAGCAGGTTCGTAGCGGAGATATTGCAGAAGAACTTGGGATACACGTTATATATGAGTGCTACTTCTTGCGCTAATCGACAAGCTGGTCCGCTTGTTGTAATATGTACAATGCATCTAAAATAAATATCAAGCGTTTAGTTTATAGGCAATGTGTACCGCATCTTGGTATGGCTTAGCTAGAATAGACAAGGATCTCTTATTAAGTACAGTAGCTGGATCGCCTACTTTATCCGATAGCCTACCTAGAGACCTCGCTAAGCATCCATCCAACCAGGTGGCATGCTACAAGCGCGTTGTCTCGTAGCCTCTAGAGGCGGCGACGACTCTATCAGTGCTTATATGTGATATCTCTGCCCAAGGTTTCTCGATCCCTTTAGGTCTCCGAGCACGTGTATTTAGCCGTTTCCACGCTCGAGCGTGGTCAAGTCAGAAATAACCCTGGAACTGCTTGTTACAGCATCGCCATCTGACACATGTGCTGGCAACGCTACGCTATTCTATCTCCACTGATGTGCATTAGAGCGTCAGACCACAGAAGGGTATGTAGATTACCACATTTCTGTTGTTTCCAACTCCATATTTACGTTGCGAAAGAAACGTGAAGTATTTGCTGTTCAAACTATATATGCTCCGTAGCAACCGCGAGGCTAGCTGCAAAGGTCCTTCGCTTTGTTTATCATTTACGTATTTCTGAACAAGGCTATCATATCAGGTACTGCTTAATCTGACCGAAGTTACCAGTCTCCAAGCAAAATGACCAACTCCACCATGTCCGTCCTCTTTGCAGCTCTCAGCCTCAAACTCTTTTATCTAGGAAGCTGTTACCACAAGAGCCAAGTTTAGCAAGCCAACCGCCTTAGTGTCTGTCTATCAAGGCCTCGATCTCCTTTTCAAGACGGCAATGCTAGCAAATGCGATAGCGCCAGAGAGCACCATTGTGGCAGAAAAGATGAGCCCGCCACTGAATTTACCTTCTTCCGGCTTGATAATGGTTCCGGCGATGGGAGTTCCGATCAAGAAGCCAAGACCGGCAAAGCAGAAGCACATGCCCATCCAGGTTCCCATGACCCGCATCTCTGGTACCAGCGCCGCGACGACAGTGGTGGGCAGAGACACAACCGCGCCAGAGATAAATCCGTAGAAGATGCAGAATACCACGATACCAGCGAGGTTGTGGATGGCAAGCCAGCAGTACGCTACGAGCGAGGATAAAAATGAGGTCACAATGAGGACCTGAAGAGAGCCAAACTTGTCGGCCAGCAATCCTGGTATGATTCGGCCCGCCACGGATGCGGCGTTCAGAACGGAGAGAAGGTAGAATGAAATGTTGCCATCGAGCTCGAGCTTGCGTTGCGCGTATATGATGACGTAGAAGAAGGGCACGTAGAGACCCGTGAAAGCCAGCACCAATCCGAGGCACAAGGCGTCAAAGGAAGCAGACTTGAATGCGCTCAGGTCGAGGAGCGCTCGTGACTTTTCGGGCTTCGGCACACGGGTCCTCATGATGAGAACGCTGATGATGAGCGTACAGAGGGCCAGAAAGGCAATGACTCTCGTCGCCCACGGAAACCCGATTCGGGGTAGTAGTCTCTGACAAACAATCGGATAGATGACGCTGCCGACGCTGCCGCCGGCCGCTACGATACCCGTGGCAAGGGCACGCTTGGTGGTAAAGTATGTGGCGACTATGGCGACGCTGGGGAGGAAGAGGCACCCGGCGCCGAGGCCGACGACGAGCCCCTGCGCGAGGAAGAGCTGCCAGTACTGCGTCGACAGGCTCGTCATCATCATGCCGAAGACGACCAGGAACGTTCCGCCGACGAGGAGTGCTCGATGGTAGCCGAGATCGAAGACGGGGCCGCTGATGATGCTGAACAGAATCAAGAGGAAGCCTTGGAACGTGCCGATCCACGAGATTTGGGATCCGGAGTGCGAGCGTAGCAGTTCGCTTTCGTAGTAAGCCTGGTAGGCACCGAATGTGTTGATGATGCCCCTATGGGGCGTTAGAGTGTTGGTATATATTTTTTTTCTTGTGCGCCAAAGGCGGAAAAAAGTAGACGAAAACAGGGAAAAAAAAAAGCCAAGCTTAGACCTACGGCGGGAATTTTTTACGTACCAAGAGTTAAAGAAGAGCAAATGCGCTCCAAAAACCTGAAGCCATGCTTTCCAGCCACCGTTGGGAATAGGGTCAGTAGCGGGCGCTGCCGGCGGAGTATTCGGTGCTGAAATATCGATTTCCTCCTTTGTAGCGCCGCCCTGCTCCGACGTGGGAGCAGATTCAGGGTCAAGATCTGCCGAAGTGTGGTCCGGGGTAAAGGATGGCGTTGAAACGATAGCTCCAGACATGGCGAAGAAGCACACGGGCGGAATGGCACCCTAGGAAGAGTTTTGAAAAATTGCCCGTTTGCCCGTTATATTCAATGCCGATGGAGGAAAGAATGAATAAAGGGGAACAATCGATATTTCTTGGGGAATGATGTTGTTTTCAATGTTGACGACATGGCTTTTAATGTTAAAAGACTTCCCAATCGGGCAAGTCGCTCAGCGAAGGTTCAAATGGGGAAATCAGATCTACCAGACTAATTTAGAGCGAATTTGTAAGCAGATATCCTCCTCCCGGCTGCCTTACAAAAACCGTCAATATTTGCTACCAAAAGATGTACTGATGCAGGTTTTTTTTTCTTTTGCTTCAAAGTGATCGGCAGGCTAATCTCTTTCTGTGGCGATGTCACTTGATGTCCCACAGCCTAGCTAGCATTACTGCAAGGTCTAAACTGTGTGCTTTCTAGCCAGCTTTCGTGATGCTTCAAAGTCCCCTGTCAACATCATGTCTAACTAAGCATTGCAAGTCTTGCACTATTACTACTTTATCGATATTGAATCAGTATTATCAGATCCAGTGTTCTTATTTGGTGCCCGATAAAATACGACTTGGTCAGTTCAAAGCCAGCTACGACAGCACGTTGTACGCCTAATTGAACAGGATCTCTGATCTCTAGTTCCTTGCCCCCCTCGATCTACTCATCGCACGAGCCGCTCATCCATCCTCGGCTCGCGTCTCTCATTCTACGCGCTTTTCTACCGGCAAACTGAGAAGCATCTCGAGGTTGAGAGCCAAGTCAGTGCATAGTTGCTTGGCAAAGCTGCCATGCGTCCTGTGCTCTAAGCGAATCGCGAGAGAGCCTTCTTGTTCCCAGGCACGGACCATGACATCAACCTAAGCCGATTGAATTAGTATTGAAAGTAGTGAGTTGTAAGTGGAAAAGAAATAGAACAGTATCTTAGCTCACGGGCCATGGGTCAACAAGGTTCGTCACCTCCACCGTGACATCATCTAGAGTGAATGCCGTGCCCGCCTCCCTCTGCAGATTGATCATAGTATTGAACACCGACTTGTCCGCAAAGCCAACTGTTTGCTTCTGAGCAGCTGGAAGACATCCAGAGGCATGATAAATATCTTTCAATCTCTTCTCTTCCACAGCGTTTAATGGAGGTGAGAGAATCGCCTCCCTGCTGAAAGAAAGATGAAGCTTCTCCTACAGAATCGATGTCCACCTTGAGAACATTTGCCCAAATTTTGAGCAGTGTTTCAAAGAGACGCTTCTGGGCTGCACTTAATTGGCTCAAGTCCATAACCGAAGATTCTACCGACCCCTCAGAGTGGTAGAATCTAGAAGCGGTCTCGCTTGTCTTGGACAAGGCTGCGCGGAGATCCTGGTCACCGGCTTCTAGAAATTCTCGCAAAGTCTTTCGATCGAGTTTACCCGACCTGTTGAGAGGCATTTCTTGGATGGCTCCCCAGTATGCGGGAACCATGTAGCTGGGCACTTTAGTGAATAGCTCTCGGTAAACCGCGAGGAGTCTGTCGAAAGAAGTTGAGCCAGCCTCAATCTGTATCGTCACTTCTCCATGTTGACCCGACTTGGTGGTGACTCCGGAGAAAGAAACTAGACACGCAAGCTGGCCTCGCAAAGGTCCGCGTTTGGGCAGGAGAACGCTGGCTACTTCGCCTTTCAGGATCTGATTCAACCTGGTCTCGACTTCTCCTAGCTCAATGCGGTTGCCTCGCAGCTTTACCTGATAGTCTCTTCTGCCTATCAGGTAAATGTTGCCATCTGGAGCATAATAGCCCAGGTCTCCAGTCTTGTAGATCTGGTCTGATGGTGAGTCGGGTTGAAATCGCCGAAGCCATCCACACTCTACAAACGAAGCATCTGTAGCTTTGGTGTTATTTAGGTAGCCATCCGCTAAGCTGGGGCCAGAGCAGACAATCTCACCCACCATGCTGATGGGAAGAAGTTCTTCGTGGTTTTCTTTTCATACTATCCAGTTTGAGCTCCCGCATTGCCGACCAACCAAGGACGGTGAATCATTTTCCTTCATTGGGCGAGCTATTGTGCAGTATATACAAGCTTCGGTCGGACCATAAGCGTTGATGAGCTCCACCCGCGGCGCCCATAGGGATATCAGTGCTCGACTTGAAGCCTCTCCGACCAATACCAAAGTCTTTAAGGACGGTGTCTGCTCTGGCCGAAGTGTGCTCAGGACACTTGGCGTGAGCTGAGCGCAGTTAGCCCGGAGAGACCTGATCGCCGCTGGAAGGTTTTCGAGGCGCTGAGATTCGCTGGGTATGCACACTACCCCTCCGTAGCATAACACCTGAAGGCTTTCACTAATACTTGGATCAAATGCATGATTGGAGAACTGAAACGATCTCCATGTACTATTGCAGCCGAGAGCTCGACCTTGGCGGTTGATGGCGTTGCTCAGCGCGCGATGGCTGATCACTACGCCCTTGGGCTGCCCGGTAGAGCCAGACGTGAAAAGAACGTAGGCCTGACTGTCGAGATGAACTGGGACATGTCCGGCAACGGAAGTAACATCAAGATGTTCTTGCACAGCGCGCTCTGGTACCACGACTTTCTGCACGTGTGCTGACATACGAGTCTCCTGGCCTCGAGAACAAATCGGCACATCCAAATGTGTTATCTCGATAATTTCAGCGATGCGATAGTCTGGATGTCTGATGTCGATGGGAATTCAAGCAGCTCCAGCCATGAGTATACCGAGAAGAGACACCATGACCCATTTTGACTTTTCGAAGTAAAGAGCGACCAAGGACCCTGGCCCTACGTTCTGATTCTGGAGTCTTTGTGATAACCTGGTAGCCAAGAGGGCAAGCTCTTGAAACGTGAAGCTGCAATCCCACGAACAAATAGCTTCACTATGTGGCCGCTGAAAGGCTTGCTTGACGAATAGGTCGATGCATGACTTTGACTGACCCGTCATGTACTCTGAATTCCAACTCCGAATGATGGAAGATTCTTGTTGGCCCAAGTAGTCCAAAGAATTCAAAGCCCTCTCTGGGCAAGAAAAAAGTTGTTCGACAATCTGCTGATACTGGCTCCCAATGCTCATCACTAGGCTGCGTGGTAAGGATTTGTCGTCGTATCGCAGCTGTACCGTAATGCTGCCGTCAGCGTCAAACGTGCAATCATTTACCAACGTAAAGTCGTAAACAAAACTCTTTCCCACGTTGTCAATTTGTTGGAGGCCGAGTGTCTTCAAATCTTCTTCGGTGGAAGGCTGATCCGGTGCCTGAATTAGGACGAGGCTGTTTATCCGGTCGATGCACTGGCAGTCTGCCGGTAACCTCTGCCGTGTATTTTGGAATCCATAATGCTGATGTGGCGTCATGGGAGCGGAATGTTCCCTGACCTGATACAAGAGCTGGGATACGGTATCGTCGAGACTTATGGCCAGCCGAATCGGAACTGCTGTAAGTAAAGGGCCAACAATCTGTCTCGTCTGCTGGCTCCATCGTCCATTGAAAGTTGCTGCGAAAATGACGTCTGGATTTTCTGTGCGTTTTACCAGCATAAAAGCCCAGGCAGCTCGCAAAGCAAGAGCGGGGGTAGTTCCGGACAGGCTGCCCAGCTGGACTCTGAATGTAAACTCGTACAGTGACTGTGCTCTGCTTTCATCCAAGGAAATATCATCCCCAGAGGTATTGGGAAACTTTGTCGGTTCCGCCCGTGCTTCAACTCTATGCAAAGCGAATCAATGTACTCATCCAGCCCGTCGGCTGTATCTTCAGACTACTCCTTTTCATTGCCCTTCACGTGGAAGCCCCCCTCCCCGCCTGCAAGCAAGAACCTCGTGCCGTCCAAAAGATCGCCGCTCCAGCGCTGCGCCGCTGGTAGCTCCTGAAACCTTCAGAATCCGTGCGGGAGCCCGTCGTAGAGGTGGATGAGAGTCTCGCTCCCGGAATGCTCCCGGAGCAGGCGCGCAAACAGCAAGGCCTCGTCCTGGATTGGGTCAAGTCCAGCAATTTGGAAGTAGGCACGCGCAGGCAGGTTTCTGTGGTCGGGATAGAGCAAGAACGATATCCTAGGATCTTCCGGCGGGGCCTTGATAATTCCTTTCAAGATTTCAAGATTTTTCCTTTTCCTCGACCTGCCTATGATGAGAATAGAGAAGACTTACCTTGGATGAGTTGATTGTAAGATCGCACATCCAGCATGTCTGAGTTCTTGTTGAGCTCGATGCTTAGCAGCTCATTTTTCCATTGGGGAACGAGGTCAAAAGCCTGCGGCATCAGGCAGCAGGGAATGGAGAGCAGCAACCCGGTGATTGGGGGCTGAATCTGATCGTCGCGGGCCATGTACGCCACCACGCCAGCCATGTTCCCTCCAGCGGAGACTCCGCCAACGAGAAAGCCTTCTTCTGGGCGGGATCCCAAGGCTCCGGCGTTCTTGGCAGACCATTTGAACGCGTCGTAGGCGTCGTTGATGCCGGTGGGAAATACATGCGCTGGGGCGAGCCGATAGTCCACGTTCAGCACGCACATCTTGTTGTCGCCGCAGAGCAGTCGGCAGTTGTCGTCACCAGTCTCCATGTCGCCAAATGTCCAGCCCCTCCATGGTAATAGACAAATAGCGGTACGGTGCCTTCCTTCTCGATCTTGGGAAAGTACGAGCGGACTGGAATCTTGTAACCATCCCTCGCAGTCACTGTGAAGTTGCGGGTGATGATCGCATCGTCCCCGGGGATCTTCCTGAGCTGTGGGCCTTCCGCAGCCAGCTTCTGAAAGGCTGCCCTTCGCTGGATGATGGGTTCATCTCTTGAACGAAGGCCGGACAGAGTAGGCTGTTCCTGGACAAACTGATGCTTGCTGTTAGATGATGACGAGCCAGCCTGGCAATTTGGGAAGTTCGGTTTTGGGGAGGCATGGAACAGGACTTACTTTCTCCCACTGAGGGTTGATGTTGGAGTATTTCGCGTATTGTGTCATGGCTTGCCCAGGAAGGATCTATTTGAGGCTCAATCGTGCTAATCATGAGCGAGTTTGCTATTTGAGTCTCCAAGCTCTCTCCTTGAAGCCGTGCAATAAATACTTACGTCTACCAATCATTTCAATCAGACACTTGCACCGCATTCATACCCGATACCTTTACCAATCTGGGAGCGGTGTACACAGCGTCACAGGCTTGCTTTGGCACTTGCCTTTTCAAGTTTCCGGCTAACTGAGTGCATTGCCAATGTTGCTGTCTTGCTCCGCCTCGAAGTTGCTCAACAGGGTAGTACCCTTGTGCCACATATTACCCTTCTAGGACGTGGTGTCGTAGATGACCGAGAAAAATTACCGAGTATAGATGCCGTTCAAACTTCGCTTACCGGGCTATTACTAACTATCTTCACTCAGTAGTTATTTCTCTAGATTCGAGGAATAAATGGGCAGACCCGTTGGCCAAAGTGACACATCATAAATCCACGTGCAACGCCTGACCTATGAGAACGGACTACGGACATCTTCAGCATGAGTGAGCCCTAGTTAAGTCTGCACATGAACACGGTAGACATGGTCAACGAAGTGTTTCTATATATGGTTGTAAACAATAGCCTACGTGAAGTTTTTATGTTTCTATCATGGCTGGTATCTTTTTGAGATGACCAAGCCTTCGCTCCGCTGTGCGTCATATACATGAAGTGGCTAGCATGCTGTCCACTCGGGGTTTTCAAAAATGCAAATAATGGTCTTGAGTCTAGTCTTGAGATTTCTCGAGACGTCTAACAGCCACCTTAGATTCAGTTTTGCAGACTCAGTCTCGGGGACACCGCTGGCCGTAATTTCCAAGTCCTGGTGGGCCCGGATAGAGTCGTCGAAGTTGGCAACGAGATGGTCAATGTTACGAGCCGCGGATAGAATGACTAAGCGTTTGAACATCGCATTATTCTGCTCGGGCAGCTGATAGAGTCCCAGAGTGAAGTGGAGGTTATCATTGGCGGGTCCGCCGATGACTGCGGAGGGGTTCTTTGCAATGGCACACATCAACGCCACCTGGCGCTGGTGAAGCATGGCTAAATTCATCAGGCGAGGACAGCTGGTACCGCAGTGCGGACATTCCAGATAGCTGGCGATGTGTGCGGCTACTCCCTGTAGAGAACACAGAACCGCGTCAAGGGCGAATGCGGCTGGCTCCTTGATAACGGCGTCGATGCGGTTGACAAACGACTGATTTGACACGTAGCAGTTGCAGGGGCTTGCGGTCCCAAAGTCATCGGCAATCGTGTCGGTTGGCAAGCCAAGATCGAAGGGAGAGAGCGTGGGACCAGAGGTGGGCGTCGGGAGAAAGCCGGCTATACATGGCTGCATCATGTTGCGCTGCATATCCTCCAGGTTTATGTCCATCTACGTTGAGCAAGTTCCTGTTAACAGCAGCCAAGAGAGTAGAGAAACTACCTTTGTCGTCGGGATACACATACGGGTGTCATGAGGTTGTCAGCAGTCGTCAGAGCCTCGCTGTAAGCAAAGCTAGTGCTTGGTACGGAGGAGGCGCCGAAAGACGACGTGGAGCTTTCCCTCGAACTAGGGCGCCTCGCCTTGCGTCCGCCTTGGCGCTGTGAGACGCTGTACACGCACGAAGATGCATTGGACGGCGACTTCGCACAACGGGTGCAGGGCTGCCCGCCCGAGCACTTGACCCTGGACCGTCTGCAGGTGTCGCAAGACTGACAGTAATTTGGCTTTGTACCGCCTGGACCTTCGACCTTCTCGTTTGACGCAGAGATGTGCTTCCGGCTCGCCCCTGCGTCCCATTGCAGGACATATCCGCTGGGAATCTGGCTCGAGTTGACCATTGCCCTGACGCGGTAGGGGCGGTTGGCGAGATGATGAGAGTGGTGAGTTGCGTCTTGAGTCTCGTCCATCCGCCAAAGGTAGGTTCCTTTGCGCTGGCTGTTACGTCAGCTAATGACTGCACGCAGGAAAGCTTTTCAATGCTCTGGTGTATGGATGTGGGGGCTGGAGTATACAGCGCATCATACAGTCATATCCTACAGCCTCACTACACTCTAACCCCCAAAACCAGTCTTCTATGCAGTAGAGCCAACACTGGCGCCGTGAAGTGGTGCTTATTCATAGGTACTTTTTGTACCGCTAATTAAGCGCAGCGCTACGTGAGGCTATTTCCGGAGCCTCGCCGTGATTCTAACTAGGACAGGATAAATGGTACTAGGCGACCGAATACGACTTTCATTTATACAATGAGACATGTTGTCTTGAGGTAACTATTGAGATTCCTAAGTTACGAGGTCAGATATAGGTTCGCCTATTTAACTAGCACTATCGTTCTAAGTTAGCGATAGTATCGCTTATATCGTAACGTTTATATATAGCTACTGTTCGGGGAATTATAGCATAAAGAAAGTAGTGAAACTACTATAGTAGGGTATTCGCTAAGATCTAGCAGCGATAAGACTTCATCGACACTAGGGAAGGTGAAGGAGACGGCTTTCCTGGTCGGTTTCGCCTACGACTCGCCCTCTTATAGCTGCTTTCTCGCATGTGATCCATTACTAGTCGTGACAGATACGGAGTTGCAAAATTAACAGGGTGTTTATAAAGTTAGAGATTGTTGTAAACAAACAGAAAATTGATTTTCTCGAGGTTTCGATACTCGTGCGGATAGCGCTTGGGCTTCACGGGCGGAGTCGCTGGGTTTCTATCAGCGTTCTTCTCGTCGTGCGTACCACGTATCACGGCATGTCAACTCAGCAGGCGTCTGCGTGTCGTTGAGCGAAAAACCGACTCGACGCCAAGTTTAATATTGCCTCGATCAAAAATGATGGCAACGTTCGCTGACCAGTTGTGAGCAAAAGAGTTTGCAAAAACTCTGGGCAAGGGCGTTGTACTCTTGCACCCTATATCCTATTGGAACATCGTGGCCTATGACGCAGACTACGAAAAGATGAATGTAAATTGCTTTAATTATTTGACTCGGGGCGGAGACTTTGTCTCTGGCGCTTGTAGAGGACTATGGAATTTAGTGATCGTGGTAACGTTTTCATTTTAAAAATCTGGAAAAAGTGTCATTTTGAAATAACTTAACAGGGTATTTAAGCAAGAAAAATAATTCCGACGAAATGCAGCACTGGTGTCTTACTCGCGTGTTTATCTTGTGTTGTGTTTAACAACTGCTCTGCCAACCTGGCGACGGATTTAAGCTTTGAGAGGGGCTCAGTGAAAATAAAAGGCAATAATGTAAAATCAGATAATAGAATATTTGTTAACAAGTCTGTATAATTTATCTGTTTATTATTGTGCTCAAGGGTCTGTAAAATGTAGGACATCCGACGAGCGAGCGGCGGTCTAGCATTCTCGCTCGTTGCGGTGGAAAATGGCCAAAAGGTTGAGGCTAGTGAGTTGGCATGACTCTAGGTGGTTAGAGCTTTCTTTGTTGTTTTTTTTTGCTTATTATTACTTTGATATTTTGTGATGTTCTTTATTTGTTTGTAGCCTCCTTGCTAGCTTTTGCTGATCAATGTATGTTTGGCATTTCCTGAGCTGAATACCCCCGTCACGGAACACGTCCGAGACTTGCAAAGTGCTCTCGGTGCATGTTCCAAAAACCTCGCGCTGATCGTTATACTGGGAGATGATATTCTGATGCTGTATCTGGCTACTATTCGGTTTTTAACCGAATCTTGATTCCTGATAACCCGATCCCTTCAACCGACCCTACGGCGCTGCAACATAGCTCAAATCACCGGGGTATAATGGTTATATTCGTGTGCCGAGGCCAGTAACGTGGTTCCAGCCAGGCGCCGTCACAAAACCTTTGTCTGTTCCGCAGGCTCCGTTGTCCATGCTCTGGTCACCTTTGACCACGTTGTTGAAGAGACCCTACGCCTTTCCCTTGCACAGGGCCGGGTTAGGGAAGCCGAGAGTCTGGCCGGCTTCGAGGCGCTCCTCGTTGATGTGGGTGATCATGGAGGCGAGGATGGGGCACGACATAGAGGTACCGCCGTTCAGGAATAGGTCGATAGGGGTAACCATCACATCATGGTCGCTAGCAGCGGCGACATCGAGACATTCGCGGCCCCTGCAGTTGTAGAATCTGACTTGTAGTCGGGGAAATACTTGTCCAAGTAGTGCGACATCGCTCTTCTGCCACTCCGGAGTCGGGGAGATATTACTGAAGCGGCCGCCGGACGCGAGAGAATCGGTCGCTATCTTCAGTTCTCAAATCCTAGAGCATTGGCAGGTAGGTTGATCCGACGGACGTAATGTAGGTGCAGGAGCATGCCTGGTCAGGCACAAATATGTCACGATTGGGGCCGACGTAACTGCCTTCAGGTACTCCCACGTCACCGCTGGCCACGAGGACACTGGTTCCAGCCAGACCAAACTTCATCCACTCGGTACACTGGCGCTTCAGATGTGCAACGTCGCCAGTATCTTCGTAGCCACCCTAGGAAATAGACACGGTGTTTGGCTACTTAAGCTTGTTGCATTCGAGGTCCGGGGTTGCCATCGGCACCATTGTCATGGTAGAAAGGGCAAATAAGGGTTCGGCAAAAGCGTCAAAGTTGTCATCCTCACCATTCACCTGGCAAATCTCATACAGACTGGTCTTCTGGGGGTACAAAACGGGTATGGCCATGTCAAAGTCAAGGTCGGACTCGATACCAACATCGCTCGGATCGATAGGTGCAGGGGCGCCGTTCACGTTGTCAACGATAGCGTGGGATAGACGTCGCAAGTCCTAAGCTGTCTAAATGGGTCTGTCTGTTACTGTTTGAGGGTGCTTGTAGTAGAAATTGCAGCCAAATCCGTGAATGGAACATACTGGGATCAATGGACAAATGTGCGGTTCTCAGGAGGGTCGGTCCAGGTCCTTTTTGCGCCTCTCCAGCCCGGTGGCATTGTGACTTGCAACCAGTCGAGTTCATTTTCGGCACCCAAACTTGACTGCTCGAAGGTGTCTCCGCTCGATTGAAGTTTGACTTGGCCACGTAGCCAGCTTGATTGACAACTTTTCAAGCACTTGATGACGTCGGTCACCGCGTCTCGGACGCTGACCCCTGCCACTCGGACGGCTTAACATGGCTTAGAGCGGGCAGATCTAATGCATTTGATTGGTTCTACAGATTCAACGTAGCGGAGACCAGACACTTAATATGAACAGCCAGCCGGCGGCGCACCTCTCTCTACCAATCAGAAGTAGTGTCGTGATAAGTACCCAATAAGAAGCTTAACGGACTAGATTATTATCGAACAGGATACAGGTTAGGTGGTGATTTTCTATAGCTTCCTTCTATTTTAGTAGGGATTTATATAGCACTAGAAGCATAACCTAGGACCTACCTAGTATAAAGAGTAGGCTCCTAAACACACATATATAGCTAGGCTTAATAATAATAATAATTCGCTTATAACCTAATTTACTTAATAGTTATACACCTAGTTTACTATTAAATTAGATATACCTCTATCTAGTTAATTAATTAAAGCTATAAAGTATTAATTTTAACCTAATTTAACTTTTACTATACTATTAATTAATATATATTATAAGAATTTAAATAGAATATATAAATTAACCTTTATTTTACTAAGTAAATTCTATTATTAATTAAAATAGCTAAATTACTTTATATTAGAATAAGCTATAGGCTTAAGAAAGCCTTAGACTAGATAGATTAGGATAGAAAATTTAGGTCTTTTACTAAATTATAAGGAGTATAGAGATATATAGATCTTAACTTAAGGGATATACTTAAGGATAAGGACTTTAAAGAGGCTTCCCTAGGAATCTTAAAGGCTCCTAAGGCCTCTATATTAGCTAGTAAGGGAGGCGTAAGGGTATTATAGAGTAGATCGTCCTACTAGACGCTAGGCCTAGATAAGGTAGTAGCGATAATAGAGACTTAAGGCCCCTAAAAGGCAATTATAACCTAAAGGGATAATCTTATTTATTAAGCTAAGAGGGACTAATATCTTAAAGAAAGGAAGGTACTTAGGCTTCTTATAGCTACTTTCTAATCCTTAATTAGTAAGAGCTATTTATAATAGTAGCTTATTCTAAGTTATAGAAAGGTCTATTTCTTAGGAAGTAAGTTAGGTAAATATAAGCAGGCTTAATACTTAGAGAGTCGGTTTATTATAGCATATAGTTATAACGGTGGCTTATTCTAAGTTATAGAAGGGTCTGTTTCTTAGGAAGTAAGTTAGGCAAATATAAGCAGGCTTAATACTAGATAAGTCGGTTTATTATAGTACGTAGTAAGTACTATTAGGAAGTTATTCCTAATAGTAAAACTATTGCTAAGATTAATTAGTAGAGATATAGACTGCCTAGCTACTAGAATTACTATTTCTTATATACTTATCTAGCTCTCTACTATTCCTTAGATTATTTAGATTATTTATATTCTATAATAATCCTTTATCGCTAGATTATCTTAATAATCTAATAATCTATTATATAACTTCCTTCCTAGTGCTATACTAGGACTATAGCTTTATAGTGCGCCTACTATAGACTAGCCCTATATAGTGTCGTTTATAATATAATACTCCTCCTCTATAGGTCTTATCCTTAAGGCCCTTAGATTAGGCCGCCTATATATCTATATAATTTCCCTCTTATATTATTATGTGCTATTATGTTAGCTAATTATATTATAAGGCCTTTTATTTATTCTTAAAAAGTTTCCTATAAAATAGATAAGTAAAACGCCCTTTTTAAATTAATAGTTAGAAAGCTTATTAACACACCCCTATATTCCTTTTATAAGGAATAGGGTATCTTAGATTATAAGACGTCTAAAGTAGATTCCTCTTATTATTATAAGTGTGTTCGCCTTAATCGATCTTACTATAATAAAAATCCTCTTACTCTATAGTAGCTCTATTATATTAGTAATTAGTATTATAAGGCTAAATCTAAACTAGAAGACATAGAAGAGGAACTAGAGAGGGCGAGCGTAAAGGTGCGTCGCCTTTAAAAATAAAAGAAATTATAGTTTAAGAAAATAATATATATAGTTATATAGGGTATTAATAATATAAAAGAGTTAGAGCGTGTTAAGTAAGAGGAATTAGAGTAGCGTCTTCTAACTTCTAATCCTTCTCCTATATCCTCTAAGGAGCTAGATCCTATATTAATACGTTCTTTAAATATAGAATTTAGTGTTAGTTCTTTATATAAAATTAGTTTATTAGAATAGGAGGTATTCTTTAGTAGAAGTAGTTAAGTAACTATAAGTAGTTCTTAAGGTTGTGTATTAGTTCCTATATGTTTTCTAAATTTAGGTATTCTCTCTATTTAATAAGATAATAACGATTTTTAATATTTCCTTATGCCTTAAGGATCCTTTCTACTTTATACTTACTTATATTTTCTACTATAATTTTTATAGCGACTATAGCACTATCTAGTGCTTTTTCTAGTAATAAAATATAGAATATAGGATATATTTTTATCCTTTCTAGTAGTAATAGTTTATAGTTAGTGTTTAATAGTTTTTATTTAATAATAAATAGTCCTATTTTCTTCTAGTCGAGTTTATCGCTAGGTCGTTTTATTTTAATGTTTTTATAGATAAGGTATACTTTATGCCCCTCCTCTAGGATTAGCGCTAATAATCTCTTTTTATCTATATAATACTTTATTCGGTTCTATAGGAAAATCTATTCTTTCTATAAATGTTTTTATGTGTCTATAATAGTTACTATATGCGCTATAGCTACTAGTGCGTATATATTTTATACTATATATGTTTTAATTATAGGGTTAAATCTATAGTTTACCCTAAATAGTAATATTTTTATATTTTTATTTTCTAAGCTATTATAAGCCTACTATGCTAGAGGTAGCTATTCTACCTAATCGTTCTACTAATAGTTAATATAGCTTTATAGGTATTACTTAAGTACCTAGTTTAAGATTTCTATTTATCTATCTATTTATAGATAAAATGCTATAGATAGATTCTACTTAATCTTTAGAATTTCTATAAGACTTTTCTAGAAGTTTAATATAAATAACTTATTACGATCTAATATTAGTTTTATTAGTAAACTATATTAAGTAATAACTATCTTAAAAACTATATATACTAAGTCCTTAGTATTACTAGATTCTATATAAGGAATATAGTAAGTATATTTTATAAGTTTATTAATAATAACTAGGATACTATTATATCTAACTCTTATTATTAGTTCTTTAGACTTTAGTAGTTTAATAATAAAGTCTATAGTTACTATTTACTATGCTCTTTTAGGTAGTAGTATTAGCTATAATTCGCTATATAGTATATATTATCCTAATTTTACTTTATTATATATATTATATTCTTTAATCGTTTCCTATATAATTTTTCTACTTTCTAGGAAGTTATACGATCTTTATAGTCTATTAATTATCTTCCCTACACCCTAGTGTCTATATAATAGGTGATTATATATTTCTTTAATAAGTTGTTTCTAAAGTGTACTAGGAATATACTATCGTTTATTATATAAGAAGGCCTTGCCTTTCTTTATAGTATATAGGTTCGTTTCCTAATTATTTAGGTATTTATCGTTTTTAACGCTTAATGCAATTTATCGTATCTATATATTATCTAGCGTAGCTTACTAGGTTGTATTAATCTCTTAGGTGCCTAATATAAGGTTCCTATCTTTATTAGTGCGTAATAGTAGTGCGTTATCTACTAGTTCTTCTAATTTTAAATCCTCTCTTTAGCTAAGCGCGTCTACTCTTCTATTTTTAGATCCTTTTCTATATATAATTTTAAAATTATAATCTATAAGGGTTTTATACTATCTAATTTAATGTTTATTTAAATCCTTTATAGTTATAAATAAGGTTAGGTTCTTATAGTTAGTAAACACTTTAACCTTATAGTTTACTTCTTTAAGGTAATGTTTCTATTCCTTAAATACTTTAATAATTACTATAAGTTCTTTATTATAAATACTATAATTTAATTCTAGTTTATAAAGTTTTTTAAAGAGGAAAGTGACTAAATAAAGTCGTCTTTTTTTATCTTATTATCCTAGTTATCTGCCTAAAGTAAAGTCTAAAGCATCTATTTTAACTTTAAATAGTTTATCTAGGTCTACTATAAGTAAGACTAGTTCTTCTAAAATTTTATTTTTAAGTTCCTAGAACGCTTATTCTTTAGTATTAGTCTAGGAGAAGTCTTAATCTTTCTTTATAAGGTTTATAAGTAGTATTATAATTTTACTATAGTTATATATAAAGCATTAGTAAAAGTTAATAAATTCTAGAAATCCTCTAACTTCTTTAAGTGTCTTTAGTGTTAGCTATTCTTTTATTACCTATATCTTTAATTAGCTTATGCTTATTTTTCTAGGTTAGATCTTAAATCCTAAAAATTTAACTTTCTACTAATAGAATCTATACTTCTTTAATTTAACTAGTAGCTTATTATCTTATAGTACTTATAGTACCTTATATATATATTTCTTATATTCTTTAAGTATATTAAAGTAGATAAAGATATCGTTAAGATAGATAATAATAAATTTATCTAGTTGTTTTTATAAGATATTATCGATTATAGTTTAAAATATAGCTAGTGTATTTATAAGTCTAAAGGGCATTACTAAATATTTATAATATCTTTTTATAGTTTAGATAGTAGTTTTCTACTTATAACCCTTTATAATATAAATAAGGTTATAAGCCCCTTTAAGGTTAAGGGTAGTAAACTAACTAGCTTTTCCTAGCTTATCCCTAATTTCTACTATTAGTAGTAATAGGTATTAATTTTTAATTATAATCTTATTTAGTTATTAATAGTCGATATATAGTTATAATTCTCTATTTTTCTTTTAAACCTATAGGATTAGGTATCCTACTAGTGATTTAGATAGTCTAATATATCCCTTTTATAGGTTTTCCTTTAGGTACTCCTTAAGTGCTTTCTCCTACTTAAGGTTCTAAGGATATATCTTATAGAACTTAGGTTCCTTACTAGGCTAGAGTTTAATCTTATAGTTCTAGCGTATATACTCTAGTAGTCCTATTTCTAGCTCTTTACTAAATAGCTTACTATACTTTAAGTATTCCTTAGGAATCTCTATTATATTAGCTTTAGGCTCTCTAGTGATAATATATATATTCCTAGAGGCCTATTATAATTTAATTAAGATGCCTTCTTCTTTAGGCCGCTCTTATTATTATAATTATATCTTAGTGTATCCTACTAAAGTTAGCCTATTCTCTAGTTAACTCTAGGATTGCTCGCCTATAACTAAGATATCCCTAATATTATATTATGTCTTAAGATCACTATAATGTCTAATATTATAAAGGAAGCAATTATATTACGATATAAAAATGGTCTTAGTCTTTAACTAAGCCTTGACAACTTATTTCTTGAGTATATAACCCGATCTTGATATCATTAGAATGCTCCAATTCTAAGCTATCTAACGGTATATAAATTACCTGATTTAGACTAGCGGTTCCTAAGTTATCGCAGAGTGTTAAGGTAGTGTGTGTAGGGAAGCCGCACAGGCCTCCCTAGCCTCCTGTAACGGTGGCTTATTCTAAGTCACAGAAAGGTCTGTTTCTTAGGAAGTGAGTTAGGCGAATATGAGCAGGCTCAATACTTGACGAGTCGGTTTATCGTAGCACGCAGTAAGTACCGTCAGGAAG